>UZAF01017982.1:27251-38688 GCA_900617895.1 Haemonchus placei | reverse complement strand
TGGTACCATGGAATTTTGTCACCGTTCACCTTGTACCAAAGATGACCTTTTTCAATATTCTTTCCTCCACTTTCCTAGCCGCCCATCTTTTGAAAACATCACTTGGGAAAGAGGAATCGAGAACGGGGACAGATATGGCAACTCAAAAACAAAACTCTACCGAATTAATGCAGAAACTACTAACTGCAAGTACGACCCTCTTTGAGCGCAGGTGGTGTAATGCAAAGAAGCGCACTGTCACACCACATGATCGTCGTATCCCGGATCGTTATTCACCCAGGCCAACCAAGTTTTCCATCTCTCCACAGTTGAGTAAATCGTACTGGCGCTGTTTGAGATGATAAAAGCACTGACTTAAATATGGGCTGGCCACACAAGTTATTGCCTAGGCCTCATATGCCCAAACGCCACTTCGTTTAGAATGGAAGCCCAGTGCTGGGCGCATTCCGATTACTGACGACTCTCTAAATACCGCCACATCCGTCCAGGTTTGGCGGAGTTGGTGTAATGCCAAGAAGCGCACTGTTACACCACATGATCGTCGTATACCGGATCGTTACTCACCCAGGCCAACCGAGTTTTCCATCTCCCCACAGTTGAGTAAATTATACTGGGGCTGTTTGAGATGATAAAAGCTTTGACTTAAATATGGGCTGGCCACACAAGTTATTGTCTAGGCCACATACGCCCAAACGCCACTACGTTTAGAATGGAAGCCCCGTGCTGGGCGCATTCCGATTACTGACGACTCTCTAAATACCTCCAAATCCGTCCAGGTTTTCTCCTACAAGGCGAACACCTTGTCTTCATTTATTTCACAACAAAAATTGCCTTACACCTTCGTGGACTTCAGGGTAAAGTGGTCCACTAGTCTACCGATTACAGAACCGTGGAAACCGAGACGTTCTCACGGCGTCTGAATGTCGCTGTCCTCAATATCGACAATTCGATTCGTATCCGGAAACAAGAGCATCAACAAATCGATGAGACACCTTACGTGTGACCCATATAGATGCGCTCTTGAAGTCCCACTAGTGGAATAAGATGGGTTAAAAAGCCACGAATGAAATGTGGCTGCAAACGTATGGTGGAACCGTTTGGCGAAATGATGGCGGAACCGCCTTCTGACGCTTTGAATATCTTGGAAAGTGCCATTGGCTGTAGAAAAGGTGGTAATTGTTGAGATAGCCAGCTACTACTCTGGCATCTCTACTTGTTTAACGAAGCTCCGTATCATGGACTAGAGCGTCTCATGAATGTTTCAAGCTTTCAAGCTCTAGTTTAAGGTCTCACAATAATTCTGCTCGTACAGGGCAAGCATATGGTGTTCAACAGAAGTGACCAGAATCGTCTTCCATTTCGCCACTTTAATTACCTCATTACCCCTTTAAACAGAACCCTCAGCACCTGCGCAACCCAAGCTTTGAGCATTTCTTTCATCTTTCTTTCTCTTCCAATATCGTCAGGATTTACGATTAGCTGACCCGACTCAGTGTACGGTAAGAGGGCGCAGTGCAAGTTTGGGACCACATAAAGTTACGATCCCCACTGGGTATTTGCGGGGCAGTATTGCAAGGATATTTGGCGATGGGTCTAGCTTAATACGGTGATCTTCACCATATATGTATGAGATGCACCCTTTCCGTCCTAATTTCTTCCGTATGATGCCTGTGATACCGTTCCTAAACGTATGGTTCACGTATGATTGAATTGATGAAGTACTGTTAAAGATGTACTGTTGTTTACATCGATTCGTACTTTTCGCTGTAGGACCGTTTTTCTTCCCAAGTTGTTTCTGACAAATGTTCAGACGGCGAAAAGAATAGTTTCATGACGTACAAGTGCCTCGAAAAACCGAAAAACTTCAACCAGTTCATTCTGCTCGTCATTGACAGTATCGGACTTGATACAGATGGTTTCGAGTCTTTTGAACTTGAATTGTTTGAATTTTAGTTTTAAACGGCTTCGTTAGGAAAGAATCGGAACCAAAAGCCTAAGCCAGTGCTAAGAAAAGCAACGATTTTGCGAAGAGTGGAGGACAACTCTAGTTTGGCTCCATTTCCTGCCCTACATCACTTAATGGATCTCCTATTTATTATTGACCCGTCTACCTNCTAAGAAAAGCAACGATTTCGCGAAGAGTGAAGGACAACTTTAGTTTGGCTCCATTCCCTGCCCGAAATCGCTTAATGGATCTCCTATTTATTATTGACCGGTCTACCTATTTATTTACCTATTTATTCATTTATTTGCATATTCGTTATTCACTCAGAAGCATCCTTGACACTGAGAAAAAACTTTAGACAAGCCCAATCACTTCCAAAGCCCGAAAGTATAGATCACTTGGCCTTCCTACCGAACACCATACATCTGACTTTTATTGGGGATATTTGATGTCATTAGAATGCATATTTGGCTCCCGCAGAGACCACCATGGACCATTCCTATCAGAGTTTGAATTCGGATCCCAATAAGGCGATTAGCGTCGCTACTTGCCGCTGCAACACCTTTGTGCTGTGACCTTGATATGGTAAGAGGTTTTTGGAGTCCTCTCGTCCCAACCGAAACGAAAAAAAAACTTCAAACTTTTTTCCTGGGTCGAACGGCACACGTGACTACTGGTCAAGGGTGGGACTGAAGTTCACCCGGGCTCTTATTCGGGTACCTCCACCTTCAACACTGCATTCGCTCCCGTGAGTGCGGCAAAACAACGTCCATTCCCTTCGTTCTTGTAAATGAAGCGGAATCCACAACATGTTGGCCGATCATATTCGCACTTTTAATCATAATGACCATCTGGGAGATAATGTCAAAGAAAAAGGGGCAAGGGCCTGAGAATTGTAAAGAAAGTATAAAAGTGAAAGCAGTCTACGTTTTTCGAAAAACAAAAGCCTGGGCTTCCCAGAAGGTCAGTAGAACGGGATATTCTACCTCTCCCTCTCTCTCCCCCACATTTCAGTACATGGCTAGATGGTGCAGGCTCGACAAAGAGGGCAGCGACCTGTACCTTCACAAAGGCAACTAAACATTCAAACAAAACTGAACAAAAGTCGACGGCGCGGCGCAGCTTAGGGAAGCTTTGTTGACACCCAGTGTTCCATTTGTTTATTTATTTGTGGTTACAGATAAACTGTGTTGTTTGATTTCTGGGTTAGTATTGCCGACAGGTTCTTATTTTGTTTGTCATTTTCCCCTTCCCTTGGTGACCCCATGTAGACACCCCCGCGTATACGACGTGCAAGAATTCCTTGCATATCTCCGGTGGCCATCTTCGAAAAGTAGGCGGTGTCGATATCGATCGACATCGTGGTTGTCCTCGCTGCAGCGATGACGACGACAACCGACGACGACGACGACGACAAAGTGGTGGTGATCGGGTGGCTGAGATGGTGACGGTAAGGGGCTGCAGCGAGAGGAGGAGCAGAGACGACGGCCAAGACGGGACGGGACGGGACGGGACACGGACGGGGTGGGGGCATGGATGGCTGGCTGGCTTGTGACCTTGGAACACGACCACCATCACACTTCGATGCGCACCCTACACCTTACCTCAAGACGGCCGGCCGCCCGGTTACAGCGTACAGGTCGGTGATTTTGCTATTTCAAACTCGAATATCTACTTACAAGAACTTATAGATACTCTCTTCTACATTTCCTTTTGAAAAAAATAACCTGTCTATTTTTAAACCATTTGTAAAAACGGTCTTGCAACGAAAAGTAGATGCACTTGAAATGATCGACCGTATCACTTACTATACAAACACGACCCACAATCTTGTTAGCCTTTTCCGAACTAATTCAAGAAACCTCAGGAATCCCCTCATTCCACTGATTCCACGATACTGACCTTTGTGTAATGGTGCGTATTCACCTGCATGAGTTTCTGTAATTTTCCGTCGTACCTGCCTGTAACTGCGCAAAACACCTCAATGGTCAATTGATTGACGCCAATTCATCGCAGAACATTTGATGTCCTTGAAATCTGGGTTCTTAGACAACACTATAGTAAGAAAAACTTGCTGCCCATCATAGAAGAATTAAACTCGAAATCTCAACTGATTTTGGTCCGCCTTTCCCCCAAGCTTCAGTGGTGATAGCAAGAACACGTTTTCTGATCGATAAGCGGCTCTTATCATTGAGAAAACCAAAGTGCAAAGTAACTGGAATCGTAGTAGTAACATAAACGCACCTTTTTAGGCCTATATTCTTCCAAAAGGCGAGAATACGGTAGACCAGAATGAGACGAGTTACTAGAGGAAATCGTTGTGCCCGGCGGATGAATGAGACCATGCGACCGGGTCGAGCGTCAACGAGGATGCTGGTGGGGGTCCGACCGACGGTCGGCGCCGGTCGTGGCGGCCGTGGATCGTGGGTGCCAGGCGGCGGGGGCGCTCCGAGACATCTGGCGCCGGTTCGCGCCGACTGGCCGGGTTTCGAAAAACGGCGCGAGATTTCGAAAATTTGAATTTCTTTACTCGCAGTTCCTTTTGGCTAGCTACGATCGCCGACGGTCTACGCTAAGGGTTGTTGGCTCGTTGGCCTTGACCGTGCCGAGCGGAGACAATGACAACGACGACCACGACGTCGACCAGCACCCAAAAAACTCGGTCGTGGCCTCGGCGCAACGCTACGTTTGACGCGTGTGCGCCCACACGCCAGTCGTGGACTCATCTCGAAGTTTCTAGGCATTCAACCAGCCGGCTGGCACAACTCGTTACTATAGTCATAATGTTATTCCACCTGTATAAGGAGCTACATGATTCTCATGGTGGATTGCCACTTGCGTATACATTGATTATTGTAATTTCTGTTTTTCGGATCAATATTGTTTTTCTTATTTTCTTCCAATCTTTATCGGTTCGGAAAACTTTTTAGTGGCGCTCTTTTTTGTTTTTCCAGCAGGTGGACGTCCATACTTTTGCGCGTACTTCATAAGCGCATCCTGATCAATCAATATGCACATTTCCCACACAGGAACGAGGAAGGGATCCTTCGTGGGAACTAACGAGTACTAACAAGTTCGAACGCGTTCACACCATGACGTCATAGCTGGTGTTCGTTTCTACTGACATGTCCCTTGAATCGATCGATATTTAAGGTGTCGGGAAAGACGATAAAAACAGTTAGGGTCCATTAGGGCCAGTACGATAGGGTGATTGTGGTTACTTCACTTCATCCATTAAATCATCCAAAATCGACCCATTAAGCGTTCAATAATTCATCCAATATAAAATATTAAAACTAATCGACCTGTTATCATCAATAAAAACCTTCATTATTAGAAATTTGCCGGTTTAATCGATTTCAGAACAATTCGAGTTTTTCAGGTATCGCGGATCCCTGGCCTTCCTGGCTACTACCCCGTGGTCTATTCTGTGCCTAGACAGGAACTGGATTATTTTATTCTACGTATTTCGAGACCCGATTCTTCCCAGTACTTCCTATCCTTCCTGGATCAATCCTTTCCTATTCCTTCCTTTACCCACCCTTTTTGTCATCTATCCCATTTTTCTTCGTCATCACGTCAGTCACCATTGTCCGATCTGGATGTTTCTCTGAGTCATACTCGTTGTGATATGACTAGAGACACATTCAGCTTGGCTACGTGACCATATCATGGCTACCACGTGCCATTCTATATGAATTTAATAATTCAGAACAAGATTCACTGTTCTTACTGTTACGGTCACAGTTGTAATGTCAGGTAGGACCTTATAATGATACGTGCACTATTCTGAACTATTCCGACATTATTACGTGATTTCTCCATCGAATCGAACTAGTAAAGGTTCGTCCGAAATCATTTATTAAAGGCACAGTTTACGCTAAATTTGATGTACCCGTTTTTATTCGAAAAGCGGAAGTATAGTCTGAGAATAGTCCATCGGTAGGGAAGAAAGCGAGAGAATTCGCAAATTACGAGAAAAGTAGGGCTCCTCAAAAGTAAGGAAAATAGAGGTTGGACGAGATTGCCATGACTTAACTAACATGGAATGGGTATTCGGACGGGTGACTACATCAAGCCAGAACTGTACGGAACTGTTTTTCACTGTCGCTATGGGTCATTACAAGTTGTTTGAAATTCCTACATGGGTTCCCTTGTGATCGGTGCAGCCCTACAGTGCCGGTGAAACTCGTCCGATGATACACACTGGCCAATCTTTGAGCCTTTACAACTCCCTAACTAGACCGTTTTCCGACCTAATAGTGCCAGATATGGTATAAGCGCGAGTCTCAAATTCATCCTGTAGGGGAATCTCAGAAACCATTTTCATCGTGAACTGTGCCTTTAAACCCACTCGACCCTTGCTTCCTTTTGAAATAAACCTTTTAATGGTGATGCATTAGTCTGTTGTACTTTGTGAAGAGCAACTAAGTAGGAGAAATCGGTTAAAAATGTTGGCCGCAGGGAAATGCTCGGAACAGCTTGATCAGGCAAGAATAGCTGCTTCATAACGGGAGATGACACTGGTCTGAAGGGAACATGATGGTACATTGGCTAGAGACGATGTTGTCGTTTACATTGGATCTATGGATTGCATCTGGCCAGAACTGTGGAAAACTAATCATAGTCAGTCTCCAAAAAATGTCGAATATGAACTTGAAGGTACCCTACAGCAAGCCTTCCTACTACGATCGAAGCGTCGAGTGCACGGCGCACTCCTGTGATCGTTCTATGTCGCCCATTTCAACGTAGGAGTCTTTAGTCGCCTACGATAATGAAATAGGGATGACCCGCCTCCACGAATTACTGTCACATTGCCGGTGCTGTCAGTTAGCCATTTGAAGATGCCATCTGTCTTTCGATGGGTCGTCTTCCTGTGTCGTGTTCAAACTGGCTCGAAGAAATTCAAATCGCGACCTTAATTTCGAATTCAACGCCGTCAACTGGGGAGGCGTGAACGAGACCCAAAGAAAGAGCGCATCGGCACCACGTAGACCTCTAAACGCGCATTAACTCTCAAGTAGTCTCACAAAGACAACGCGACTAGGAGGATTATAACGGGTACGGAGACAGAACAAATAAAGGGAGAATGGTCGTGAATCAGTTCATACCATTGCAAATTCGTACACATAGTCAACTGACAGGCGGTATTAGAAGCGTACTTTTTTTGCTCAGAAGCAAACGGACCAGCCAACTAGATAAAAAAAAATAGAGGGGAACTGACTAGCTGTTCGGCCCAAGCTATAAAATTACTTTTTTTCGAGAGTTACGCGAAAAAATCTCTGAGGAAATGAGTCAACCTTTTTTGTTTGTTATAGGTCTGACTGTTTTTATGTATTTAAAAAAAAACGGGTTTGAACTCCATCCAAGGCCAGAACACCGCTTACAACACTTCAGAGAACCTGTAGAGCACCTAAAAAAGTTAAAAAATATTATTGATAGACTTTCTGTTGAACAAAATTAAAGGGTAAAGTCCCCGGCATTAACCAATAACGTTTCTGGAACGCGCCCCGCACTCGACTTCTATTGAAAATCGAAGTGGCCTATTGAATATGAATTTAGCCTATACAATGAATTACTGTTGCCAGCCGATGTACAAATCAATGCTTTAACCCTTCAAGACCACTCTGGTACCAATTAACTAGCCCCGGAGGAATGGAAGACTCGATTGGCCTGGGTGGATAACTAGGATTTGAACTCATGACTATGCGTGGGAGATAGCGTGTCTTTTTCCACTACACCATTTCCGCTTATAATTTCTCTGAGTATGTTACCAATATAAACAGACCTGTATTAATGCAAAAGAAGAGCATGAGGTTTCGTAAATTTATAAAAAGAACTGTCTCGACATTGTTTCGACAGTTTCAGGGACGAGGACGTCAAGGTTTCATGTGAGATAGCAAATCAAGTTTTTTGTTGTTTTAAGCTTTTTCGGTCATGGTTTTCAAGAGGCAATGTCTTACTCTGTTGACTGCACACTCTGTTTTAATACAGTAGAAGCCATAGCTACACAATCACGCTCGGTCTTTTACAATCCAGAAATCTTCCGACGCTGAGAAATGCTCCTATGGGAACCACTAAATAGCTATTTTGCGTTTAGCGACAACTGCAAAAATCCATCCCATCATATCAAACCCAGCCCACAAGACTTGAGCTATCAAAGTTGGCTATTATTTCCCTTTCCCAACCATTTATATACACTATATACATAGATCAATGGGTGACTACCTCACCCAACGATCTCGGTCCTTACGGCTACACTTAGCATAAAAAGTTTCCCCACATTTCTCCATGCTCTTTCATGGTTTTCAAACCACCCAGAAATCACCTGGGAAATCAAAGCCGTTAGCCACTGGTTTTGCGTAACCGACCTAATTCATCACAAAGTCTCAAGAAGTGTTCCCAGTTGTCATAAAACTTTACCGTACCTACACTTTCATTTTGAAACGTCAATAATTAGTCGAAATGGCCACTTGAAAAAGATCAGAGCAATGTCTGTATGCACACTCATGATGTGGTCGTTGTCCTGGTCAAATACATCCGCTCCGACCTCTGGCCTCCTCCTCCTATTCATGCGACTTTCATGAATGAATGACAAACGAGCGACCGATGGCAGTATTTGGTCGTAAATTTCACCCTGCAAAGCAAATTTGCCTATCAACGCCTTCTCCTTACAACCCGTAGCGGTCGGTGTGGTATTACAGTGAACAATAGAATGACCCATAAAAATTGAGGGGCCTGCCTAGACGTAATCCTGTTTGATGTACCTGATTTACATGAGTGCGGACCTCCTGTCAGTGTTCTAATTCAGATCAGAGTATTGCGCCAAGTACCCGACTTCCATTCAGAAGCGTCAAACCTTTGAAGGCTCACTTCGCCTAACTAGAAAATCGTGTAAAAGTCAGCCAACGTCCAGATATGCCTGAACAGCCAACTTTGACAAACGTGATGTATCTTCATCCTACCATAATTAGCCTGGTATCGATAGCGAACCCATGGGGACACAACAGCCCGCTTGGGGAGGTTCTTTCTCAAAAGTCTGTGATGGCGTGTGTAGGTGCTAGAAATCAGAATTTTTAGAAAAAATGATCGAGTATGGTATTCAACTTATTTTCCAAATGCGTCATGTCCTCGATTTTGATCGAAAATGTTGACAACATTCAACACTCACAACAACCTGCAGAGACTGGTCGATATGAAAACATGGTTTCTTTACCCTCACCTTCAGATAAATTTCTTACTAAGGATCGAGTCTTCTAATGAAAAAAAATTAGCCTCCGTGTCTTCAGCTTAAAATTTTAAGTAATGCGCTACAAAAGTAATGCGTCATCTACGAAAAGTAAATTTGTAATAAGATCTATAGACGTAACTGCATACGGCTAATGTAGCTGCTGACAGCTAGGAGTGCCCTCATTTATGACATTACCTCGAAGCATTAGTCGCCGCCCGGAACGGTGTACCAGTTTTCACGCATAGGTGAAGGAGTAATAATGTATTTTGAATAGAAATTCTTATTTTCATAGTAGAAGCTCTTCGAAAGCACCTCGAAAACAACAACCATAAACATGCGTAACATGAACAGAGTATATAGGAAAGTCAACCTGCCTTGCAAATGAGTATAATCTGTATACAACAATCACAAAAGAAAACATATAGAACAAATCGATACTTTTTAAAACATGGAGATGAGATCAGTGTAAAGAAGTTTCCTCAAACAAACCAGTTTATCACTCTTTAACGTCCACTTTTAACGATGCCGTCGTGTCCGATACCCATCGCTTACCCTGCTCACCGTCAACAAATTCGACGGAGAATTCGATATTGCACGACTGAACACGGGAAAATCACAGCAAAAATTATTCAAAAGTTGGATTACATCAAATGACAAACCTGTTTGAACTGCATGAGAAAATTAGCAGTAAAATGTATATTTTCGGTTGGCTTGACGGTGCGAGTTTCAGTATAATTGAGCTGAAAATCGTATACGAAACTAGTATAAACTTCCCACTTGCCAGTTCTCAAAGCTGCTGCCAACTTGTTGGCACGTTGAGTACTGCCACGTTGATGAAAACGTGAAAAGAATCGAAGAATAAGAAGCATCAAAATGAGAGTAAGAGAGAACGGCTCGAAAAAGTGCTGAAGACCAGAGTAGAAAAAATATTAAAAATGACTTACCGCTGGCATAGTTGGAAACTGCATACTAGCTGTGATAATAAGTGAGTGCACAGGTACCGTATGAGTAGTTGATATAACACCGTCCACCTGTATCGGTACAGTATCCGTTATCGATACCGTGATACCGTCTTTTATTTGCGAATGAATCGACACCGACATCTGCAAATGAACGAAGGGAAATTTCTGAGCAATTAACTGTGTTGGCCTACATTGGATTTTTGTTATGGGCTGAGCGGGGGTCAATGAAAAAAATCAAACTAAATAAAAAGAAGTTTGAAAAAATTTATTCACCTGAATATTTGTAGAGTACATCTGTTGAAAGAAGAACCTTGGCATATAAATTGGATACGTAAATAGATTTCGAAGCATTTCGACAAAGTGTTTGAGGGACTGAAATAGACTTTCAAGTCATTAAATAAGATTTTTATTTGGCTGTTGTGCCACTTGTGGTTGAAGCTCAACGGCCATCACCGAGAATGGTAGACATCCGCTCAAGATCGGTGCGAGCTCAAAATTTTTTACAGTCATATAGAAGTCCGGAGATGTAACTTTCTAGAAAATAACTAAAGGTTTTTGCAAAGTAACTTTTACTCCAAAGAGGGTCACAATTTCTTCAGAGCAGTTAGAAAAAGTACGGAAAGAGCCCCTGGCTATGAGTTTTAACCGAAGTCAGAACAGACAGTCAATCAAAGACAATGAAGTAACTGCGCAGAAATACTAGTCCGTATCGCTGAAGAATAAGCCAAGCGGAAAAGTCATTGGGCTTGACTCCATGCAATTACAGTACCTCGGAAAGCTGAACACTGATTTATTAGCGTTTCCGAGAAAATTCGATTCCGAAAACTACCATCTGTATCAGAAATCGAGAATTTCTAGAAACTTTAGTTATTCGCTAGCATTGCAATTCATTGCCTCAAAGATAAAGGACATTCCCCCTACAGAACTTTATTTCGACACTCCTACACTACAACTTATGCCGATTGCTTCATTTGGTATTTCCTTCCAGCGGGTATAAAATAAATTTGAACCATCCGTTCTATGCAGCGCCAACAGATTTAGAACTTCCTAATACCTATTTTTCTTATGTATTAGGTTGTCGGAAAAGTATTTGCGCATTTTGGTTTCCATGTTGTGAAATCTTTGGGGATTGCTCTAGAGCCTTCACTGCGGAATATGTGTTAGTGCAGGTCAGTGCGCTCTCCACACCATATCTGCCGTCGCATTTTGCAACGGTTATGGCTGCAAGAATCGCTCTCGACTCAAAGCTAGTCAGACTATCTTTTCTTCATAAGTTCAAAAAAAAAACGTTAATCCAAA
>UZAF01017982.1:13590-27238 GCA_900617895.1 Haemonchus placei | reverse complement strand
TTGTCTATAATAGCATATCAAGAAGATGGTACAAGAAGTTTAAAAATGGCCACTTTGACTGGACCGAAGGACACAGAAGCTGTCCATTTGCATCGCGTTGGAAAGACATGGATATTCGGAGATATGGATAAGTTTTGATTTGGGTGGTCACGACCTCCAAATGAAGAGGGATTCATGCCTAAACTTGATGACTTTCCGACGCACCTTCGCATGGCTGGAAGACCTAATCACTGGCGACGAGAAGTGTGTTCCCTACTAAACCACACGAGGAAGCGCCAATGGCTTGATGCGTAGAGCATGGAATCCTGACCTCCAATCCAGAATTTCTACCTCAGAAGGCAATGCCTAGCGTTTGAAGCCATTCAAAAGGATCGATCACTGGGACCTTCTAACACCAAACTCCGCTATCAGCACTGAAGCCCAGTGTGCTCTGTGGACCGGATTTCTGCAGCTCTAGGAGAGAAACCCGGGAAAGTCTATTTTCTCCAAGACAGTGCTCGCCCACACTTTTCGAAGGAGGCCCAGAAGAAGCTTCAAAGACTGGGATGGCATGTTCTGGCCCACCCACCGTATTCACCAGACCTAACTCCAACAGATTATCATCTGCTCCTGTCGCTGTCGGACCATCCGAAAAATAAGAAGTTCGATTATGTGAATCAACTCGAGACGTACATTGACGAGTTTTCCTTCTCGAAACCTCAGGAATTCTACGCCAGCAGGAACCACAAGTTGCCTGATGAATGGCAATACCTTATCGATAATGATGGTGCATATATTTGTTGTTTGTTATTGTGAAGGAAAAAAAATAAATTCAAAAAAAAATTGCAAAAGGCGCAAATACTTTTCCGACAACCTAATACACGATAGGCCCTACTAATCCGAAAAATACCGTAATTACCCCATATTAGAGCTACATACCCATCAATCAAACACACCTGCATCGTTATGCCTTCATCGCTGGCGGCTAGCTGTTCGATTTGACCTGATGCTATTTGTAGTTGTTCTAACAATAATTGCGTGTGGGTGGAGTTACCGGACGATGTTGGTAGAGGCACTCTTAAAACCACTGCTGTAATTTTCTGCCGGTAATACCGCACTTCTGCAGAGTGGTACTTACACTGATGCTTGTCGTCCAGTAATGCAGTGTAGGGCGTACTGTACAAGTGCGCATTGCTTGTGTTGTAGAGCAAGGAAGTCTATGGTTTCCTCGTCCGCACCAAATGACGATCTAGCCAATCGGAGCCATGCTTGACAAGCCCGTGAGATTCCAAAGTCACAAGCTATCAACTGAAATGTGTTGATCTTTGCAGCAAAAAGTGGGCACGAGTTCAAAAGCTAGCAATCCGTCGTAAAAGCCTATTCAAAACTATACGTACGTCCCATTGCTTTTGGATTAACAGAGGCTGCCCTTCTTCTGAGCTTTACCTGGTACGGTCAGCTTCCTTTGAATCTTCAAAGAGACTTTTCAACGCAGGTTCTACGAATCTGCAGCAAGTTATGGGGTGTCGCAATTTGAGGATAGTTTTTCTACCTGTTGCCGTGTCCTCGACCTACTTTGACTGCATGTCCAAAAGAACGAAGGCGGTTTTTTGACTTGGCTTTTCGTACTTTTTAGAACCGTTTTCCTGGTCATTTAAGCTTTTTAATTCACAAATGACTTACCGCTTTCTTCACGCGAAAGACCACAGCTGCTGAGAGAGGATGTGCACACCAATTCAATGTCGGACTAATCGCACTAGCAATTTGCAATGCGGCATCTGAAGAATACAGTAAGCAGGCCACCCAGTCGCTTGGAAACGATAAGGCTGCCTCATGCTGGGAGCTCTGCGCCAAGGACTGAAATGAAAAAAGAATAGACAGAAGTTGCTATGCATAAGAATACCGTGACTTACTTTCAAAATCGAATGCGTTTTGTACAGCCGCCTATTCTGTTCAAATAACGCTGCAACAGAGAAATCATTGAGTTGACTTGCGGCCAGACTTTGCAAAGCCTGGATCCACTCGCAATTTTCCAATGATAACCTCTGAAAATGAACGAAAATTCAAAATTAAACACCACACCCTCAAGAAATACGCCTCTTTCAATTCATCAATAATCGGAGGGAGTGAGGGATTTCGTTATAACAGAGCTAGAAAATTGCTTAACTTACATCAGTACAGATAGCTTTCAGATTCGGAAACGCCGCTTTCTTCCAATGGCCATTTCGAAATGCAACTCGAGCAGCAACGTATCGCTCGAGATCGGTTCCCTTCATGAGTGTGTCGACATCCTTCGGCAAGTGAACCGACGGCGCCAATAGCAGATATATCAGAGCTGTGCCAGATAGTTGACTCTTGAAAGAGANCTCATAACACAAACACTTTAGAAACTGAATAAGAAAGAACAGATGAAAATTAAAGAGAGAGACAAACCTCTTTGGCAACAACCTCCCTTGCCCAATGATGCAACTTGGACACAACGAAGGGTAGGCGACTAGCTATTTGGCAGCAGAACTCAATCAGCTGAGCTATGTTTCCATGATTCAGCGGGATTCTCAGTATACCCTCCAGAAGAGAAAGAATTTGTTCAGGTGGAACTTCATTGCAACACATGAAGCGCCCAAGAGTTCGATAGAGCTGAAAAGGACTTGATAAATGTATCCCCTCAGACTGATTGGTTGTGACGCCCGCCGCTAAACATGGGACGCTAGCATGCGGTTGCAGAGCGTAGAGCTGAGAGAGGAATCTTGCAGATTTTAAGTTGTGTGAGCAAGCGAATCAACAACTTCACAGCAAACTAAAAGCTCACCTTAATTGCCAATTTCGTCGGTAACTCATATTCTATAGTATCCAGGAATGGTCCACACAGCATCTGCCACTTACGTTCATTTGGTACTCGACAAACGATATTGCAGCTTATTTGCAAGTAACGAATACGCATTTCCATACAATCACTTTGCCCGAGATATCCCAATTCATTTAAAGTCTCTGAAATTATCGATATCACCGTCAGCGCTACAGTTCAAGCTCTCCCTGGACACCCTTTCCTACACAACTTGAGCTGATCTTCGCAGTGATCAGTCAAAATTGATCGTCCGAAGGATTATATCTATACTGAAGGTATTAATATCTATTAATATATTAGTTTTTTATATTGATCTTGGTGGATCTTAAATCTAAATGTTCTCATTTCGTAATTTCCTTTCGATTTTTTTGAGCTGGAATATTATTCCAGACCATACCTTCACTGTGATGGTCCTACTCCCTATCCGTCATCAATAGATCCCACTGCCGACCTGCTGCTATTATAATAAGTCATACTTTTGAAGAGACAAAAACTGTAATGGGGCGCCCAAACAGGCTTGCAAAGTGCACTGAGCTGGCGGATCTTGAAAGATTCAACTGGTCCCTGTCACCTACATAACTGCCGTCTTCACATAGCGTCAGGGCCGAACAGCATGTTGGAACAATGGCTGATCGCATGGGGACCCTGTCCAACTATAAATGTAAAATGTAAACCTAATTTGAAAATTTTCAAATCATGCATACCATATAATCCCATAATCAAGCCTGGACGAGCTCTTTTAGTCAACCCGACAAGGACCTCCAAGTACCGTTGATACGTATTGGGATTCGATGAAACTCTGGATTTCAATTGATGAAGCTTCTGAAAAGCAAAATAAAAAAGGGAAGGAGCAGTAAGAGTAAAATACAATATCAAAAGTTTACTACATTGTTCTAAACTGTCTACAGGGAATTGCTTGAACAAATTAAAGCTTTCAAGCATGCTCTTCGAGAACTGAGGGAACACCTTCAAGTAATATACGGCGATTTCTGTCTTAAAAAATGGGAGTTCAATTTCACCTTCAAATGATCTTCTCTCCATACATGTGAATGCTTCGCTAGCCGCGCTATATTGTGTAACGTCGACATACAGACAGGAAAATTATCACCGTGACATCCGGATACCACCCCAATGAGAATATCGAGCTGTTAAAGTAATCCAGTTACTCGTTACAAAAGCTAATTTCAAGGCAAAATAGTTGCACCTGCTCTGGAATCGCATAACGTGTCGCTTCTGCCAGAGTTGTTGTGGAATCGAGCAGTGGACAGATCAGTTCGTTAAATGTAGATATCTCCAGAAGACGAGTTGTAAGAGAAAACACCTCCTGAACCAACAATTTCAATCCTCATCACCTATATAGATAGCAGAGATGGTGTAGTGGCAAGTGGCGCACTATATCACACGCACGGTCAGGGGTTCGAATCCTGGATCGATGCCCGCCTAGGCCAACCAAGCCTTCCATCCCTCCGGGGTCGGTGAATTGGTACCAGACTCGTCTGGGAGGATAAAAGCACTGACTTGTACATCGGCTGGCCACCGCAAGTCATTGTATAGGCCACATACGCACTCATTACGCCACTACGATTCTGAACGGAAGTCGAGTGCGGGGGCGCATCCCTCAGACGGGATTGATTAACGCCAAAAACTTTATCCTTTATCCTTTATATAGATAGCACAAGAATCGAAGAAGTAAACCAATTAGCCTCGAGACTAATTTCCTTTTCTCTCAAAAAACTTTTCAGTTGGAAATAGCTTCCTGAAGGCTGGTAATGGTTCCAACAAACGACAAAAGCGAAAGGATGCTTGCTGCACCAATTCCACTCGTCTAATAACAACAAAATTTTCATGATCAACCTCTCCAAGATTCTGTTATGAGGTGCCCTCAATCATAATTTCACACATAGCATTACATACATGATTCAGAAATGTGTACTTTTAAGCCTCGGAAAGAAGCACTTCAGAAAGAAGTGCTGGTTCGATCAAAAAAGGCAGACTCGGAGGAATGACGAAAACAACGAAAAAAGGAACGAGACCCTGAGAACAGCATTGCTCCTTCTAACGATGTGAATTTCGTGATTCTTTTGCACTTGCCAGACCCCATTCATGTTTCCCCAGTTTGAGCTTTTTTTGGCAGAATCTTCCCACAGGGCTAAGAGAAAAAGGAACGTTCCAATATGAAACGTAGTCGAATCATAATCTATAGAAAAAAGCAACACATGTGACTATACCTTCATCGACGTCACGGTTGCTTTCATTTTGGCAAAAACTTTTACGATCTGAGCTTTGCGGTCATACGTCGTTTCCTCAGCTAGTAGTAACTCGGATAGCTGTCCGATTATTGTGCTCGAGAAATCACTGTAAGAATAGCTAACTTATTTACCAACGATTTAGACGTAATTTACTATGGTCATCTGATCGGAGCGATATCAGTTCCTAGCGTAAGTCTAGGGGTAAAATGTGCCGCATGATCATCAGAACATAAATTTTTAAGAATTGAATAGGTCAAGCCCTGCCTATATGGTGCATCAAGCTCCAAGAAGGAAAAACCATATGGCAAAACGGGCCCTGCGATTGTGACGAAAAAGATGAGAAAGAGCCAAAACAAATCAGCGGACTGTATAAGTCGATAATGCAACACTTACGAGGATAGATGAGCAAAAGCAGACATCGCATGACATGCCGCTTGGAACTCGCCTGCGTTCTCGGCAGCCATTGACTCTACGATAAGATGATGCACCTACATAATGGAAGCAATAGTAAATGAAGGAACCACATGGGGAAATTCCGAAAACTGGAATTTACCTGCTTGCTTTCAGGTGATATTGGGGCAAGACTTGCAAGTGCCTGAATACAAGGGAATGAATCGCGATCTAAATGGAGATTTTGCTAAAAATTGTGACTTCTTACCTGAAGGGTCATAGCCCGAGCAACCGGATCGTTGGAGTGGGACACGGATAAGAACCTCTTAAATATTTCACTTCCAGAAAAAACTAAAGACAGATGTGATTTACATTCTGAAAGTACTCGCGCTATGGTCATTCGAAGAGGATTTGACCTGTAATTGAAAAATATTCATTTTGTAGTCAGTTTCAAAATAGAAAAAATATACTTACCCATCTTTGAATGCATCTGCTAATCTGACTACAATTGTATTGACGTACATTGGAAAAGGATTGGCTTTGATAAGACTGGCTGTGGAGACAACCGTAGCTAGTTGGTCACCAAGTGATGGTGATCGGAGACCTATAATTGATGAGTATTGAGTTGTTCACATAGAGTGGGACGTAACGCTGGTGGAACCGCAGAAGGTTGGTCTCTTTGCTGGAACTTTTCCGTATTTTAGTTTCCGGGAGTCGTTGCAACTAGCCTAGCGCGTTTGGGCGCTTGGTCGGGTAAGTCACAGATCAAGAGCTTCGAACTATTTTCAGGTCCTGAAGACGACGATCCAGTCGGAACGTTGACCAATAAAGCGGTTCAGCCATAACAAACCTGTACGGCAAAGCAGTATTTAAANATTATGTAAAATGCCCAGGTTTCAAGAAGACCGAACATGGAAGTTGCATCTCATAGCGTTGAAAGTTACGTAAGACTGAAATTCTTGTCAATACTTAATATCTCCCATTTTTGCGGGATAGAGCCCTACTACTAGCCCCCTCATCGCAAAATGACTTTCCTTTTATCAATCTATAGCAATTAGAATAAAGCTCTAACTCAAGTTCTCCAATACAGCATTACCAAGGAGATAGCTAAGGGATGAAAGAGTTAGCAACTATCAAAGCTCCCAGATCAAGCCACGCATTTGGCCACCATACAGAATTGCCAAATTCAGAGCCGTAAATATTATACACCGCTAAGAACATTATGTTAGGCAGTCGTGGAACAGCAAAAGAAAGTATGAACTCGTGAAAAAACAAAAATCTTACCCTTCTCGAAAGACTGCAGTTGAATGGAAGAATGTGAAGCTGGTTGCACCAGCTCCGTAGCCATTCTGTCTAGGCTCCTAGAACTTTCCTTTCACTGCATAATTAACGAGATTTCAAAGGAAATATTCAATTCATGAGAAGTATGAATTGGATTAACAATATGGACAAAGTAAATCTTCCGGCAAAATTTTTTAGCAGGACAAAAAAATATATAATAAAATGCATGAAATAAATCCCCAAAAATTGATGACCAGAACTCGTGTACCGATATGAGCGAATTAAAGGAGCTAGACATTAATAAGAGAAAGAAAAGAATCAGTGAAAAAAAAACTTAGGTAGTTGAGGAAATACCCAATCAGACAAGATCAGAAATTCAGACATAGGGAATAAATATGCTAAGGCACAATCGCAGCACTCGAAAATTGATTTGGAATAAAAGACATCTTCGCGCTATAATAAAACCTCCACAAGAATCTCTAGAATTCCTGATAAAATATCGACGAAAATCGGATGACCACTTCTTCCGTCATTGTCTCGCTCAACAAGTTCAGCCCACCTAAAAAGCCTAAACTGATGATGAGCGAAAAAGGAGCCAGGCATGATTCGAAGGGTAAAAACGAAATTGATCCTCATAGGGTTATCGTATAAAACCAAAACCACTCCTATTCCGTGCGTACGTTCATATGTCGATGGCGGCCGAACACGGGAAACTTAGTGATTCAATACGGCTTAACAAAACGACGACCATTCTTGCTCTATGAACCTAACTCAAATCGGATATGAAATCCCTTCATTCAATGGCTGAGCGCCATAGTTTTTAAACCACCCATGAAAAAAAAAACGGAAATCCCACAATGAGGCGAGTAGGTTATAAGACTTACTCATTAATAAGCTCAGGTCCGTGCTCGAAATTTCCATCAGGAGATACCATTACCAAAAGACGATAGGAAGTCATATTTTTCGAAGGATGACCATACACCTGAATACCAAATAGCTCGACTACCGTGCACTCGCTAACAAAAAATGGTAGAGGAGTTGAAATTCCAAATAGGTCACTTACCCCCAAATAGGCAGGCCTAGGTTTTGACAAGACATCAATGTAGTCTAAACCGCATGTAGCCGATGAGGCATCATGCGCATGTAACTCATATGATACAGACTTATCGGTGTACGAGAAATATATGTCGGCATCACCTGAAGTACTGAAGGGTTCAGAAGCCGGCAGCTTTAAAAGACTAAGCAAAATTGTTTCCAAGAATAATACCATTCATTATCACAGAAAACGGATAAGAATAAAGGGAATACACTAACGCTCACCTTCTAAAGACTGTAAAACAATCCTCATAGGATAGGCAAACTTCAGTTCATATCGTGTGAAATTTCCTGGTCCCACTACGCCTTCCACCGTGAGGAATTGTGGGACCTTGTTTTCTTCTTTTGCATCCGTGCGGGAAGATTCATCCTTAGAGTTAACACAGTGAATCAGAAGTAGTAATACGATTACGAGGCATCTTTTCAGCATTGCCGCATCCCTGAACTCTCCTGCAAGTTAAAATTGAGCTCACATCGACACTGACGTTGGAGCTTCAAATCTGGCCTTCCATCGAATGTGGGAATATACACACGAGGCTAAACTCCAAGTTAACTTCTAACAAAAAACGTGCGGAAGAAAACTTCAAGAAAGTTGAGAGAAGGATGTACCGCATTCGATGTCTCTATAGAACACCCCCTGCAAAAGTTATGTCGATGCTTAAAGGATAGGACAATAGATTACAGTAGTTTTCTGTGGAAATAGCACCTCTTCGTGTGATGCAATCAAACCTCAAAACAGAGTCTAAGGTCAAAGATCTACAACAGCGAAATCAACAACAGAATGGTGTCGTAGGACCCTGCACCCATATGTACTTTCCTAAGAAGCAAGCTTATGCGGTCCTCAGAACAATGTTTCTAATGGAGGAGGCACCCTAAATCTCACTTTATGATCGACCTTGAAGAAAGGAAAACGTAATTTGGAAAAGTGATCACGATTCTATTTTCATCAAAGTGCATGCAAATTTCCCCTCGTGACAGGGACGAATGGAGACGTCCCAGACGGCCGCTGAGCAAAACGACGATCAGCGGGACAATAGGTGATACAGGTAATACACAATCTTTTCAAAATACATACAAATTACGGATAAAACCACTACAATTATTAACTGCTGAATAATCCATCTTGTTTTAAACTTTATAAATCAGTTTCATTATAATGAATGCACTCACTAAAAATGACCTGTGCTATGAACATAATTACAGCTCGATAAATATCACAATCAACTACAATAAATAATCATGCAAGGTAGAAATAGGTTTTGTTTTTAATGGCTATTAGATCGTTGTGAACAAGATCAATGAGGATAACACTGAAACAACAGGTAGTAGTAACATATGAGAATCGTAGACAGCTCTCGAATTAAAGGAGATGAGCAAAACGGCAGATGCATCGAACATTGCGTTAACTTGAACATACTATAAGAATGGGTAGTGAAAAGGACGAAAACATGAAGAAGCAAAAAGTGTGTTTCCTATTGGAAGTCATTATTCTAAATAAACAGCTGTTAATTGATGTAGAACTTATGATTAGCTTGAAAAAATATATGACATCGTAAACAATAAAGGTCAGCCCATAAATCGAGGAAATCACAGGTCTAGAAGTGGAGAAAAGCCAAAAAAAATTAGGTGCTATTACCATGTGAGACATGCCTATAATATGTTATCTCTACTTTAAAGCTCAACCGTTCAACACACTTATCTCTAAAAAGATTGGCAACAAGGGGCCGTTATCATTTGTGTACAAAAATTAGAATCACAACATTTTTGATTGCAAAATGAGGAAGAACAAGATGAAAAGGAGTTAGCAAAACATAAGTATGACAATTTCGCCTTGCCCGTGAATTCGACACATGGTCCACTGTTAATCAATCACGAACTTTCGGCATTTCAAACACTTGAACACGTTCTCGTTCGCCAAGCTCCTTGATTCCCTGAGGAGTGAAGAAAATAAATTGATTGTGGGAATATTGCTCCGTGGCCAATTTCACCAGTAAATCCATAATGACCTGTAATAAAAGTTATGGAATACTGAGAGACAATAAAATTCACAAGGGTATAGGTGCTTACGCGTCTGTTGATCATATCCATGAATACATCAAACTCGTCCATACACCTGAACGGTGCTTCCATAATCTCCCACAAAGCCATAATGAAACATGCCGTAGTGAATGATCTCTCACCACCAGAGAGGCCTGAATAAATAAATAAATAAATAAATANATATATATATATATATATATATATATATATATATATATATATATATATATATATAGAAATCTATAGGAAAACCCACCAAAAAGCCGAACAATAAAAAAATTGTGCTAGCAACAATAGCGGATGATTTATTTGATTGACAAGTTTTTTGCAGATGATAAGCAACACTATTTGCCATAAAACCTTATCAGGTGATTGCAAAAGATCTGTCAGTTCTTCCGACAGAATTTTGCAGCCACCGAATTTCTTCAACACTAAGGTACCACATCATATGTCAAGAAGTTGATGGCAGATAGCACTACTGGAGAATGGAAGAATCAATGAAATGCAAATTTTCTTAAACGAAAGAGTAGAGACAATTCGAAAATATTTATATCTAATCCTTTCAGCAAATTTCACAACTACATCGTTTTCTCCTGTCTGAACCCTTTTTAGCGAACTGCGAACAGCAAAATCTTTTAAACTAGTCATTCAAGACTACCCACTCATCACTGCCCGACCAATTGCGGCCCCACCTTCGCTCTATGTACCTTGGATAGTGTGACAGTTATGTGTGTAATGTGTTACCTTTCAAGTCCTGTATGACACTTTTGGTAACGGTCTGAGAATTATCGTCCTTCAGATGAGTTGCCACGCTAATATTTATGACTTCCTTTTGACGATCAACAATCAGATTGCCATGATATGACCTACAATATTAGTAATTAGGTATTAATTACTACAACAATATTTCTATACTGCAGGAAGGTCTTCCTTCTATGCTTCAAGCGCTTGTACTAAAGCTGACACACTGTAAAGACTTTCACATCCCCATCGCTGTTCGAAAAAGTTACCTCGTAGCCATCAGCCTTTGGAACGTCATCTTCAAACGCATAGTAATTGCATGGCACATGATCGGGAACTTTTCTTCACGTATTTTGAGGCACTCTGAGAGCTTCTGAAAACGATAATGAATTGGGAATGGTATTCAAAAATGAAGTCTCGTGGAACGCACACCTTATTCAAGGACTTCAGTACCAAATAGTGCTTCTTCGACGCTTCATAATTATCTTTAAATGACTGAAGCTGCTCTACGGTTACAGTCCTACCAACTCTGAAAGTCAAAGAAATGAAACTGTAACTTCACAAGAGGTTCGGAGATTTTCTTTGCACTGACACTTTTTCTGCTGATTCAATTTTGAGCGTCAGCGCTTTGTACTGATCATCGAGATCAGAGGTGTCGGGAAGCTGCTCCATATCTGGCGGATTTGACATCGACGATGGTGTAGGAAGCGTCTGACTTCGCTCAGCCTCAAATATCGAACACGAACTGATTAAACAAAAAAAAAGGGGACAACAGAAATCATTTTCCACAGCTGCTTCAAGTGCAAAGCGAAGAAATTGGAAAGGTTCTGTTCTGCATGCATTCCCTTACAAAAAAGTGAGAGCAATATAATAATAAAATATAATATAATATAACTACATAATATATGAAATGAAAAACGTACCGTTTTTTCAGCTTCCTCTTTCTTTGCTTCCAGTTCTTTTATCCTTTCATCAATTTTGGCGAAGGACTACAACAACAAATATATAGATTCAATAAGGAACAGAAATCGGTATAATCCAGAAAAAAGGGGGTTCCACAACTGCAAAACAATATCAGCAGCTCAGATAAGACTAATGAATTTTCCTGAAATCTTTGAATACTACTTGTCCTTCATGCTTTACTGTTACAAGGTGGCTGAACTTCATAGTTCCTCTTTATCCTTCAGTTCTATGCGCAGTCGGATCTTACTAATATACAACATCACATAAACCCTTCACTAATGAGAAAGCATCAAAAATAAAGAACTGTCGACTTTAAGAAATACTTGAAAAAAGCATTGGAATTGACGATTGGAGAATGGCAGCTGTAATCAGTGTTCGCGCATGGAGGTAATTATTCACTCGGCACCCTCAGATATTTAAACACAACTTCATATAAGTTACTTGCGAATATTCTACCAAAACAATAAATAATATCTTGCACATTATAATGGAAAAGATAATCCAAATCTTTGAATGATGACAAAGCATCAAATACACAAGCTGGGTTCGATATAACTTGCCTCCTGTATTCTAGCGGCACGTCTTGCATCAGACTCAATATTAACCGATATGCGTCTAATTTTCTCTTGTACATCTGCTTCTTGAGTCTGAAACCGAGAGATTTCTTAAGTAAGATAAGAAATTGATGGTGCAAAACCACAACAATCCAAGACTGTAATCGTTCTGAATGGAATGAAATGAGAAGAGAAGCCAGGAAAAAATGAAAAAAAATGAATTGAAAATGGAAATAGATGGAATTATATAGTACCTCGAGCTCGACCATTTCTCTCTTGCCTTCATTAAATTCTGCTTCAACTTCTCTGTAGTTTTTCTTCACATCCGAGAGCTCTCGCTGTTTTTGTAAAGCACCCTGAAAAGGTGGAGTACGAATGCTATCTAGACCAAGTAAGATCTCTTCATGATTTCTCTTTAAGTGCTCCAGGGAGTGCAAAACGGTGATATTAGCAAATGGTTTAGAAAAATAAATCTTACTAATTTCCAAATGAACTTCGAAAAACTTTACAAATTTGAAAGAAACAGAGCGCCTCCGGAAAATAGACACCTTGTAAAATCTCTTCATACCTGACTCAGTCTTTCGAAATCTCCGTCCAACTCGGTAATTTGTGCATTGATTTCATTTAAGCTGGCTCGCTAAAAGTAATGTATAAGGTATTATGTTGTACGTTATATGTCATGTAATATACATATTTATGGGGGCTGCTTTTTGCAGAGTCTAGACTGGATACCAAGCTATTACCGAAAAAAAACAAGTACCATGTTGTCTACAACTGAGTAGTCATCTTCCAGTTCCAGCTGTTCTAACGTTCGTTCCAAAGACCGGTATTGACTCCTGAGCCTGTTCAAGTCCGTTTCTATGGCATTATACCTTTGAGACGCCTTGTCGAGTTCAGTTTGGGTCCTGTTAGCTTCAGAAGTCGCCTGGAAGATTGTAATAAACACCAAGGAATGGAAAAGTTTGAATGAAACCTACCGTCTTTACTTCTTCATGCAACCGCTGCTGTTCATGTTGCAACCGTGTGAGCTCAGTTTTCATTGCGCTACAAAGCAAAGCAAAATATGCAATACAAGCAAGGCATATACCAGAGGAACTAGAAACAGAGGAAAAACTAGAGGTTATGTTCACTAACTCTACATCTGTTCCTGTTACTTGATCAGCAAGCAGTACAGTTCTCTGTGGGCGAGTACAAGCATAAAAACGGTAGAACCCTTCACCACGGCGATTTCGCCCCATTGCCATGCCACCTGTTGCTGTATAGGCACGTATACATCTTTCAGGACACTGAAGCAGTAAAAGAACTTGGAAGAGAAAAAACGGTTAAACGTTCTCGAGCAAGCATCGGCTATAAAAACGCACCATCCCGTCCATGATTCGACGAGCATCTTCGTCTGTTCTGAGAAGTATGGTGCCTTCCGCAGACGCCATATCAATCAAAACATTCCTGAAAACGCATAAATATCACTCCATACCCTACTGCCTTCCGTAAAAATAATCAATCATAAAATA
>UZAF01017982.1:0-13583 GCA_900617895.1 Haemonchus placei | reverse complement strand
TTTTTGATAGCAGTTTTCAAAAGCCTCAGCAAGGTCGACAGTACACTAACCTGACTACGGGATCTTTAACATCAATCATTCGCAATATGGTATCCCATTCAGATGAAGGTTCGTTGGACGTAACATTATGAGGAGGAATGTTGAATCTAAAAATTAAATGTCAACATCACAACCAAGAGTTTTCTACGCCTGTTGATAAACTGACTTGACAAATATTGCATTTGGTAATGCTCCAGCTATGCGGTTACTCCTCATCAAGCGTTCGAACACTTGATGATCGTGCTTCGAGTTGAATATAAATGACGTTAACAAACGTCTAGTGGCTTCTTCGATGGCAAACGCCCATTTCCGATCGCGGATCTTGATATGCATACCTAAAAACGTGTTTTAACAGTTGGTAAAACGTTCCTGCAAAGGGGACCTGCTCGGTAATAATTGGAATTCTATAACACCGTCATTCGTGGCAAGCGAAATAAAGCTAAGAATTTATGTTGGAGCAGGGGCTACGGACAATTCGTCAACCTTGTGAGACTTTTGAACTCAAACAGCAGTTAACAAATATCAAGTCAAAAAAAACTATATTAAGGATAAGTCACAGCGCTACGGTCTATTGTTCATATTGGCCGACCGGCTCAACACGTTGTACGCGTGAGTGTTGATAAGCTATGGCATGAAAGCTCTTGACACGGCGAGGACAAGCAGGGTCATGGTAATGTAAGGGAATAAAGGTCACTGCGCACGGATAGCACGACACAGGTTCGGCTCTCGTTCGAGGCCGAAGTTTTGCCTACGAATCGCAGAACTGTGAGATTTTTGGGAGGCGTACTGAGGCGAAATAACAAAATTTAACAAAACCAAGTCAAAACAGCTAATAACTGCACTCTACGCGAGCCCGCGATAACACAATACAGCTCGACGTAATCAAATATGATTCTCCCAGTTTCACTGATTGTGAAAAGCTAAAAAAAGAAATTATTTTAACAAACCTATGGGTCCTTTTGGAAGATGTTCGAACTTGTTGGCGTTTGCATTCATAACCTCTAAGATTCTCGGTATGTTCTCACCAAACCTTGAATAGCACCGTTTACACCTATTACATAAATAGAATGGAAGAAGTAAAAATGATAAAACGGATAGCAGTTCAGCTGTGGAGTTCATACACTATGATTGGATCAAACTTTGAGAAAAATCAGAAAAGGTTAACTTAAATTAGTTTTTGCTGAACTGGCTAATCGACTGCATTATTTCGATGCACCTTCTATGCAACTCATCGTAAAAAAGATCCAAAATGTGGATAAAGCAATCAAAGTAAACTATTTTTCATGAGCTTATGCTTCGGGAGTTATAAGTACTCTTCGTGAACGGTAAAAGTAAACCGGCGTAATCGTGAAAGTAACAAAGTGCCAAATATACAATATAAACTGTACAAACCTCATCATTGCATTATTGGATGTGATTTCAGTTCTATGGATTTCTTGCTCAACATCCTTGATCTTCCCCGAAATTCTGCGCACCTCACGGATCGCCTCAAAAGATCCCATAGCAAAAGAGGCATCGAATTTACAGAATGTTTCAGCAACTTCTGAGAAAACTAATGCATGACTACCTCGTCTTTGCTCGTAGAAGCTCTCTCATATGATTTTTGAAGTTCATCGCGCTCCTGCTGCGCTGTGCGGTAACGTTCGAGAACCTCGGACTCCTATAACGGGTTCAGATAAAAACCACTACCTGAGAGTAGCAGGTGAAAATTTTAAATAATCAGTAATTGGTTTCTTCAACAGGAAAGGGGAACATACGAACTTTTTCATTGATCTTATCCATTTTATTTTTTGTGACAGCTATCTCCTCTTTCCGTTTCTCACATTGCGACTCCTCCTCGAATCTCGCAATTTGTTCAGTGAGGCGATCGCGTCGCTTTTCTAATGATCTGGAAGTTGACTTGACATGATTGAAAAGGAACAATCAAAAAAGAACGAGACGCAGGGTCCATGTGAAATACAGTAAATTCTTTGTATAATTCTTGAACACCATTCAATTAGTAAAACAATTAACAGAAAATACTCACCCGCGGCTAGTTTCTAGCGCCTTCTGCTTCGAATCTTGAACACTTATGTCACTTTTGAGGTTGCTAAATGAGAAATAACGCGTACTGAACATTTTTGTTAGTGACAGCGCAAATACAGACCTTATCGTAGCCTTCAGGGAACTCATCTTTTCCCTCATGCTTCTCAAGGTGTTACCTTTTTTCTCTATTCGACTTCGTAGCACAGATGTCTGGGTAGTACAATCCTGAAAAATATCCATTGTATTATTCATTTGATTGACCCCATGGCAAAGTTTTCAAAGCATCGTATAAAAAAACAAAGGGAAAATGTTTGTCCTGGACTGCGAAGGGAAAGTTTTTCGAAGCTGAACAGTCGAAGGGAAACCATATGCCATTGCTTCAAAACTGAAAGAGGAATAAAGAGTAGAAATTGCGGTTGACCTCTCGCTTCGTCTTGCTTTCTTCAATTCCTTGTTGTATCGTATCCAGCTCCTCTTGGAACTTACACCGTTTTTTCTCAATCACTTGTATCTCCTTAAAAAATGATCAGAAACACTTAGAATAAATTATTCAAGTTCAACTTAATGTGTACACACCTCGAGAACATCCCTCAAAGGGCACCATAATAACATCCATCCGATTTCGCTTTGTTGATTTCGCATTTCCTGTATTGTACGCAGTCGCCGACGTTCCTCAACCATGGACTGGTACTCCCTTAACAACCGCTCACTCAAAACTTCTAATCAAAACTTCGAATCTCCCTCCAAAGCAACACCGCAAGAAGGTACCTTTTTTGTTTTTCAAACTCCCCTTTCATTGATTTACACATAGCTTCTATGGATGCGACAATGGCTTCACACTTCTCATAACATTCTTTTGTATGTTCAAGTTCAGTAGCATGCATGAAAATCTGAAAAAAAANAAAAAAAAGGTTCAGACTATCAATGTACAAAGAACGTTCTCAACCATAGAGAACCCTACGGAAGAAATGGATCCCATTAAATATGGAAATAGTGAGAAAGTTCAAAAAACAACAACAACAACGAACACAAAAACAAAAAACAACAACAAAAACAATGGCATCAAAATTTACGCCATCTCTTTCTATTCTTGTGTGACAAGCTAGTGTTCGCTTTTTAATAATGATGCATGAGTTAAGCGCTTAAGCTGTGAGCGCGTCCATTGGGGGCATAAATAAATAAATAACGTTTCAAGCTAACCTTGTATAACCTATCAGGCCTCATCTGCTGCAAGAAATGTCGTGATCTATCTTGACTCATCCAAAATATAGGGTTACTGAGCTGAATGCCGTACCGTATCCTGAGCTGATCCAGGTCAGCCTTCTTTTTCGAAACGATAGTTTCTGTACAATTATTTTTGCAACAACGTGACTAAAGCTTTATACAAATGCAAAACAATTAGAGCTAGGGTTGGTCGACATATACCGCCGCTTGTTACTCACCACGCTGGTTTTTTCCTGTACCAACAATACTTTTAAGAACGTATGTTGAAGCAGTTGGAGTGATTGATCGTTCAACTACCACAAAATCTCCATAATCCGGATGGCTACCCAGTCCACGATTAGTTAGAATGAGCCGGATCCTTGCTTTGCTAAATATGTGAGTTGAAAAAAGAACCGATTGCAGTCGTCTAAGAAAGCAATGTAACTGTCATAAAGATAAGAATGAGCTGAGGACCAATCAGTTAAAAGCTATGTAAATGTAAAGTGACTTAGGAACTGGCTAGCTATTAGAGAGCTTATAGTAAATCGTGAATGAACAAAAGTGTAGAAAATAACATCATGAGAAAGGAAAACATTTTATATGAAGATCGAAAACGTTTATTCCTTTAGCTCTGGTGAGCTTCACTTGCCGTCGAGAACAGCATCTAGGCCCTTGCCTAGGTACCTTCGTCCCTGCTTTCAGTGGTCATACACGTATAGAGAGAAAAATCTGGTCTTAAAATTTTTGAGAAAACAATATGTTAGAGAATTCTGCTGACAAGTATGATACTGATAGTGCTAAGAAGAATCTATAGTGACCTTGTAAAGATAGCTCTAACTGGTAACTGATAGCTTATACTCACCTTTTACCTTCTTTTATATAGGTTTTCACTGAAGATCCACGATCGTTATCGTTTCCTCGTCCACCGAGGCCTATATTCAAAGAAGCAAAAAGAGCGCTTTTGCCACCTGAAACGTGGTTATAATATGATCTCATTACCTAAATTCTGAACTATTCAAAAAAGGAGAAAACTCACTCCCATTTGGTCCTCCAATATAGAAACAATTATTATCAGCTGTGTTAAAGTCGACTTTAAGTCGACCGTGGCACATGAAATTTTCCAATTCTACACCAGCTATTCGACCCGCAACTTCAATACAACCTCAAATGAACTCACATAACGTCTAAGATAAGATAGAATAGGCCGTGCAATGTCAAGTTAATAAATGGGACTTAGCCCAATGAACAAGTACGATAATAAAAGTACTTACCCTTACTGATCTCTTGAGTAGTACTAGCTTGAGTTGTTTCGTTTATGGCGACAGATGGTCGCTTTAATTTCCTATCAATATGCGACTCCACATTCTCGTGTGGTCGCTTTCTTCGTGGGCTAAGGATATGTTGATTCTCTACATCGGCATCTACCTCCATCTCCTCTTCGACCTCCTCGGCCATCTGAGTGTTAGTTTGAATCGTATCACAAATATTGTCAAAAAGCTTCTCACGCAGACTGGTGTTCAAAGAGTGAATATTAATGAATATAGAATCAAAGAATGGTATTCAAAAGTAACGAAGAAAAACTTTCATCAAAAGAAAACAATCAAAGTCTTAGTTATGGATGGTAAAGCAGGCATAGCATGCCAGTTCTCTCTCTTGATATGCATCGCAAAATCCCGCCAAAACAGAATTAATCAAAAATTAGATCTATTAAAATAGACGTGTAAATGTTAATGACTAACCCAGGAATGTCCAAAGTCAGAGAAATTGTATCTGTGAAGATAAAGGAAATCGCAAAATTCTCTATGATAGAAAGTAAACAATACATGGTTGAGCTCCCCCAATTCAGCTTTTTCAAATTTACACCAGTTAGAAAGGATATAACCTGTATAGGGGTGTTTCGTTGGTTCTTGTTGAAATAATTAATTTTCGATTTTAGTATGCTCAGAACCTGTCTACCTATGCACCTCTATCGAAAATAATCCGTCAAGAACAATGTAAAAAAGTATTGAGATCAGATATACAGGCAATTCTCAACTTTTACAACGAAGTCTACATAAAAAACAGAAAACACGCTTCAAGCTGTAAGCGCCAAATGGAAATTTTTGAAATCGATCCACTCACTAGAGCGCCGTAAAACGAGTGGTGGTGTCCGTACAACCCCATCTCACGCTGAATCTTTCGCTAAGCTTCTAGGGTATGGGTACATTCACCCAGAACTGGATGGACGCGGCATTTCGAAGTGGAGTCGATAGGTACGATCATCTAACCATACTTATGTATTCTACATCAAGTTTGTACCCCAATGATAGGTGCCAAAGTCGTCCTAAACGCCCCGTATCTCGCCGCGCCATTTGCCGCGTTCACCCAGTTCTGGGTGAATGTTCCGTCCCCCAAGCTTCTATTTCCAGACGGCGGTGCAGTCTGCATGTATGGGTAGTCCTGGTTTTCTGGATAGCGCGAATGATTCTCCCTTATACACTTACTGGTTAGTCCGATACTTCTGCTGCATTGGTCGACTGCTTTGACTACTATTCCTTCACATATTTGTCCTGCCGCCAACGCTTCCCGAACCCTAGACGAAAATCACAGTTTTTTTTACAGTACCATTTCCTCGCTTTCGACTGTCGGGAAACTCATACACCGAACTTCGACCGTTTGTCGCAATCTCAACAAGGCAGACGACTTGAAGACCATGATTGACCCAACTGTGTGAATTTCTGAGCCACGGAACGGCCATTCCTAAGAGTAAAATGTGGAAAGTCAAGAATCCGTGGGAATTCGCTTTTTGACGCGGAATACAATAGAAGCAGGAAGATGGAAAAGGATTGCAATAATTCGCGCGCAGCGAGTTGCTGCGAATTCGTCAACGCGTCCAATTTAGGCGCCCTCTGCATACTGTAGAAGTCTAAACTCAGTACGCGGCGGGTGCAGCGCATCAGACGAGTGTAACCTGGAGGTTCGAAAAATGGTTTGGGCGTATTTATCGAGAAATGGTTTGGCGGGGGGGGGGGGGGGGGGCGTGAATCCGTTAACCCATTCCAAATGTGCTTTACGCTTTTACTCCATCCAAGATCTACGCGAGGATCGACGCTGGCTAGCATATTTAACACAGTGTAAAATGGGGAATGTTTGACGTGCGAGCTTCGCAAGCGATCCAAGATCTATACAGACTCCATACAGCTTCCCAGATATCTAATGCGATAAATAGTAAATATTTCATGATAGGTCACTCGAAGGATAGCGGTCAGACCAAGGCGTACCGAATGATGTTCTCGCGACGTAATATGTACCTCTAAAAACGGGGCAATTGCTATTTTGACCAATCCACCTTCCATCGAACTCTGGAAGAACGATTTTGAAAGGAAAAAATCCGCTGGGGTTTGTGGTGGCATGAAAGGAGGTGCATCAGCTTTGCGGGCCTGTAATGACGCTCTCGAAGCATGAATAGAATGTTAGCACGGTAAAGCTTTCACTGATGAAAAGAAATGAATCGATAGCAACTGAATGTTAAATTTTAAGCCCATCCCAGGTTTATGCAGGAGGCAATTACCTCACCGAACATTGTTCTCATACCCAGCAGAGTTGACTACCATCACCCATCCTCTTCCCACCCTTTTCTCTGCGATCTAGTGCCTAGTCGTATTGTTAGAGGAGGTGAGTGCCACACCCCACTCCTCTACGTATTCACCCTCATTTGAGCTACAAAAGGGGATCAATTCCTAAATGGTTCGAAGAAAGGATATTGCAGTCCACCTACATGGGCAACATCCGAAAACCTCCGCTGCAAGTCTATTTCTCGTACAGTTTATCCTGGACTAGAACTCCTGATCACAAAATGAAGCAACCTCGCTGCTCCACTCACTAACTAACCAGCTAATTTGCTCCGAACAACGGTCTTTGTGACGAATTCCGGCGAATATTGTAACGATCCTACTGAATAGAATAGAATTTGCTACTAATGCGTGTGTCGCAGTGCTCCTTTAAAGGCACCGTTCACGATAAAAGTTATTGAGTTTTTACCTTATTAATACTCAGCGGCCCGCATGGGTTGTAGACGGGACCCTCTCAGTCCCCCAATCTCGACGTCCAGGGCATAGTGGCAGCCCCGTTGTTGTCGTAGTTCGCGTTCCCGCCCCTCGATCGGTGTCACGTTAGACGAGTGTGGAGACAATACAGATTGCTATTATTCGTTCTAGGACCCACGCACAATCAGCTAATCGCCGAGTGATGAGGCGACGTTTTTCTCCCATTCTTTTTCCTCTGTTTTTCTTTTTGCTGCCGCGATCCCTTATTTAATTTCCTACTCCTAGAGAGTGAAAAAGTTGAGCTACTTTTGCTGCCACTAAGTTTTTAAGTTTATTTATGCTTATAAGTGAATGAATTTTTCCTTACCATTGTCTGATATTCGCACCAGGACCCACATGCGCGCAGTGAAACATACTGTTTAGCTCGTCCGGACGCCCCACCCTTCTTCATTTTTCTGTTTCATTCTCGTCCAGCCCCCTTTTTAACAGTTTTTCGAAGCCTTTTTCACTTCAAAAACACCCATGCACGCATTCTCACCTCAGTCGCACTAGTTTCGATCTTGTCTTCCATTTTTCATCATAATCTGGATTACCCAAAATTGTCGTAAACGGTGCATTTAAGTGGATGAACAGGAGTAGACGACCGTTATTGAGACTACTCAACAAGCTTTTAGTACATCTCCAACTTACGAAAATTGCACATGGCTGCGGAGGTGGTGTGGTGCAGTAGGTTCGAAATCGTCGCATCGAGGTGAAGGAGACGCGAAGGAATGTAGCAGAATGCAGCAGCGATTAAGAAATACAGCAACAAAAGAACTAACATTAGAACCATGCCAAAAATAATAATCGCGTATCGATTGAGTTCATGAGGAGCGCTGGAACTGCATGAAAGGGATGGATGGTCCGAGACTTCCGCGCGCGGCGAATCGATTGCACAAGACCGGCCCTATTGCAGGTCTCCCGCTGCAGAGGAGAACGGTCTCGGAGGCTTTTGCACTCAAAGACGAAACAAACAAGCAATAAATTATACTCCAGAAGTTGCAAGTTTTGGCAAGAGCCCTGCCATCCATTTTCGATATTCTTTCCGGTGTAAAAATTTGTATTTATTAGAAGTTACATGATCACCAAAGTCTGACAGAAGGTGGTGGGTTCGCAGGCAACGGTTTTTCGTAATCGAATTTCTTGAGAATTCGTGAAGTCCCTCCTTTTGATTGTGTAGTTGTACTTTCTTGAGTTCTGAATATACAATCACCTTCAATAATAACCAAACAATTGCGTAAGCTATGCTCCTTCTTGGAATCTTCATGAGAGAAGTAATGTTTGAAAATAAGGTTAGTTAAAGATACTGCGACTTATCTACAGTATGACAGGGACGAGAAACTCGGCTCTTCCAATTGTTGTAACTCATAAGATGATAAGCTCCCAATTCCCATGGTTTTTCATGCTATGGTGACGAAAATTCAGTGCGGGAACTCGGTTTCTACAGTAGTCTAGCCCGCATCCTGACCCGAACGCGATGCATCACGTCCACTCGGCTGCACTAACCGCACGCCCTGGGTCCTTGCCCAAAGTCCTCTCTCATTGCGTCGTATATGTGAAAATTTATGTATTCAAGTAGTGAAACATGTTGCCTGGGGAGTCTACGTCCAATTTTTACTAACCTGTCCGATGGTTTCCATTGGACGGGAGCATCAAATGGTGCTGGCGTTTGGTCAAAAGATTTCTAAAATAAAACTTTCAATGCGGTTTTCATCAGAACATGTGATCATCAGTTGAATAGGACTCTTTTCCCACACATCGAACCCCCTCAAGATGATTTACTGGGACCTGGATATTGATTACGAATGTGAATTCAATACCCACTCTCAAAGCATAGGCTGGTATCTGAGGGGCGCGACTATTTTGACTTGTGAAAACGTGTGCGTGCCGCGTTCGCCGCGCGGCCTACAGTCAATCAATACCAGTAGTTTGAATGTGAGGCCTGGTCGGGCGTCGCGGAAGTCGCCTAGTCAGCACTGCTCGAATGGTTTTATTTTCTTATCACTGTTCACTCGAATGATAGATCAAACGATATCCGGAATTCCAACATAATAGTAGAAAGCTGCATATTGTTTTTATCTATCAGCCAAGCTACCAATGCCAACCTTATTGAAACTCAATAAATCTGAAGAGAAACATCGAAAACTTCGGTCTTTCGTCTTACCCGTTCATCTGTAGGTGAAAAGGGTGAAGGCAATTCAAGCGATGATTGTGAAGCGTTTGTACTCAATTCTGTGAAAGCTTCATTTTTCATCGTTGCACTGTGCCTCTGAAAAGGATAGTATCCGGGTTAGAAGAATGATCACGAAAAATCCTACAAATTTCTATTTCCTAGCGTTCATAACTATGACTGAACAGGGAGACTCGAAGTGAATTTATCGGCTGAAATCCAAGCAAAATTACATTCTTCTAATTCCCGGTTAACCCTTTGACGACAATGCGGATTTCGACGTGACGCGCCCATGGGACCACGCTCCCCTCCTATCGCACACGACTGGCACCCACCGGTGGGTGGCACTGTCTCAGGAGAAAATTCTTCCCCTGGCTTACTGAATTTAGCAATTGGTAAGAAACAAGAAAGTATGCTAGCACCCAAATTTGGTGCCAATGTCGCGCCAGTCATAGTGGCACCCACCGGTGAATGCCATTGTCGTCAAAGGGTTGAAGTGGATTTCATGAAGATTTCGATTTTATAGAAGGGGTTATGTTGTGTTTACTACCAACCTTGAAGAATCAATCAGAAATGGTGGAAAATTAGGATAGGGTAAGAGTGAGTGCATCTCGTACCGTGTTATCACTTATCGCCTACCACATCCATCCATTTTTGCCTCCTCAACAGCCATAACTGCATACATTTTGTCTAACTGATCCTCATTACAATTTTCTCACCATCACAGGATATTGCGAGCCAATTTGCACTGGCTGCGTTTAGAGTCTAGGCACACGTTGGTGTTGCGCGTATTTCGATGGCCACGGGCGGCAGCGCTGGATCGATAGCGGTACTCTGACTGTAAAAGCGGCAAGGCGCGTCGAAAGTAAAGCATGACGGCAATGTGCCAAATCCCTGAACGCAGTCACCGCATGCTCTAACCAGTCTGTCGCAAGCTGTAATGGTAGGAGCGACTAGGAACTGGGCTTGGCTCAGTTATAGAACCGCGAATCACGAGAGAGGAGACGTTGTTCCCTGGAGGTAAAGTTATGGCAAAATTATATAAACTAAGGTATCAGTGATACGAAAAGTCATCTCAACGAGAGAAGGCAGATAGAAGCAGAACGACCTCGACTAAGTTAAGTCTGGGGTAAAATGTCCTCGGGGGATCACTGGTTCTGTCTTTTACTCATTTCGGACGCAATCATCAAAAATGAACTAGAGTTAGTCAAGTGTAGAAAGGAGTCTGGCAATTTTAGCATGAATTTCTCAAGTGGAACTACCCCTTCGGTCCCTTCTTCGTTCAATTCACGTTGCGTCGCATCCTCTTTCCGATGAGCTTCGTCCGTTTTCTCATCCTTAATGAAAGGATTGGTTAGAGGTAATCTTCAACTCACCGCCTTACTGCCTTACTTTGTTATTCATTAAAAAAACTTTGCCCTGTTTATCTTCCACCCAGGTTCTTCTACAAGCTAATCTGTAGCAACGCCATCATTTCAAGAGGTAAATTAGCTGGCATAGACTTCCTCTCGACATTAGCCCTTGTTGTCGTGAGCTGGCGGCGACATCCATTCGTTTGACAGTGGCGCTACCAAGGTGGTATTTAAACACGCGCGCGCGGGACAGTAATTCGAACTGCGGCATTGTGTTGCAGCGCAGCGTAGATAACGATGTGAAGCGCCGTGCGCTTCTTGCACGTCAAATTGCCCGGGACGATAGAATCGGAGCGCACCCGGACAGAGAAACTGAAAAAAAATCCCTAGGCTCCCACATTACTTTTCTGGACAGATCTACATCGTCAACAATCGGTATTATCGGGGTAGCGTTTTCAATGGATGCATAGAGTTTAATGGAATTACCTGCTGAGTTTTTTCCGCATGATCACTCAACATTCCGGAAATTCTCAGTAACGATTTTGATGCCTCGTCTTGTGGTGACTGGAAAGGTCGTTTTTCTTTTCGTTACTATTTCCTTTTGGAAAATTTCCGACTCAGTGGGAAGCATAAACATCTGTCGACTGTAATACATATTTATTCCTTTATTTCAAATGTTCCACTCGGTAGGCTGAAGAATACATGTCTATCGGGTTCAGCTGTCTAAAGGTCTCGCTAATAAGTTGGAAAAATCGACCCAGCCATCGCTCTATAATAGATATGTTGCGCCTTCTCAATCACTTGGGAACCTGTAGCCCTGATCCTCCGTTCACGTGAGCTGTCAGGCCTAAACGTACGGCGAACGGGGTTCAAGAGAGATCTGCCACGCGGTGTAAGGCACACTGACCAAGCAGTGCTGCGAGCTTCTGCGCTCTCTAGAAGGGACAGCGTTCCAAGGGTTTGAAGAAGGCGGTGGAACACCTTTCAGAAGATTTCAAGCCATTATTTGTTGTATTGTCCATTACTGGTTAATATTGACTATCATTATAACTATTCTTAGATGAATTCTATCCCATGTCACAAAATTCATCAAAATGTGTCTTACCGGCTTCACTCGAAGCCGCTGGCCGCTTCATTTGAGGGCCCTAGCTGGTTTCTTACCGAAAGGAGAAGGCATACCCGAACAGAAAGTTGCCATGGCTTGTTCTTAGGATCCCTTTTGAATCAGCAGTCCCCTTGGATTACTCCAATACAGAGGACTACAGAGCTACCAACTTCTACCGGATTTGTTGGGCTGTTGATGAGAGGCTCGAAGATGTTCTTTCATTTTTTAAGTCTTTTGAATTTTTTCAAAATTCTCTAGATTTTTTTTTAAATTTTTCAATGTTCAGCACCTTATACATTTTCTTTCGTACTCGAGGCATAAAGAAACAGTGATGATATAGATACAAGGCAATGAAGAATATCGCCATTTCAAATACATAGACAGACACCGTGGTAATCTGAAAAAGAAATTTCTAGAAAGTTACAATTTTCTTAAAAAGGATCAGCTGATAAAACGACTTCTTTATGTATTTACGGCAGGTCATACCTAAATTTGCAAAGTGACGGCAGGAATGATTGTAACAATCATATCTTTGGAGCGAAATCATGAATCAGCTTTTCTTAGAGTGGATGAACAGGTAGTAATCGGAACCCAACAACAAAAGTAGCAGGAGTATGGGTGTAGTATGTTATCCCCGAAAATCGTGTCGCGCACGCCGCACTCTATCGCGCGCTATGAAAAAAGGTTTGAATTCTAGTGGAAGGTACGGTAATCGCCGCGGAACCACTGCCGCTTGCCCGGGGAGAAGTTCCGTCACCCGGAATAAGTTGTCGATCATGTGGAACTAATCATGTCTTGAGTTTTAGTAATTTTAAACTTTCACTATTATCGGTCGTTCCTACTGTTCCTACTCAGGGACAAGGAGGGAGAACACTAGGCAACTAGAAAGCAGTAGTAGGTTCAAGACTGTGTGACTACCTCCTCTATTTGCGTTAAAATTTTCGGCAGATCTTCATCGTAGACTGCACTACTAGTGGCTGTATGAGACTGAAAACTCACCCAAAACTGCTTAAATTGCAAACTCCATTCACTTGAACTCATGACCAGATTCGCACTGACGCCTTTTACAAATGAACAATGAAAATTGCCAGAATGATAGTAGGACGTAACATGTTAAAGTGGGAAGGTTGTATAGTGGAATGTGGCACACTGTCACACAGACAAGGTCCGGGCACCGATCGATACTCGCCCAGGCCACGGGAGCTTTCCATCTCTGCCTACTTGCCACCAGACGCATTCGGGTAGACAAAAGCACTGACTCACGCAACGGCTGGCCAACCCAATTCATTACATAGACCTCATACGCAGTCAATTCCAGCCCAAAGTGGAAGGCAAGGCTTATGCCAAAAATGAAGCTAATTAGTCCCGAAGACTTCATCCTTCGAGATGTTTGAAACTAGTGGAAGGATGTGATATAACTGTCTCCCTCGGAAATATGTTGGATACATACGTTCGTCAGAAAGCGGAAAATAAACCCTTCAACCTCCATCTTTTTATCTTTAGAAGTAACATCTTATCAACTTCTGAACAATTGATTGTTCTAATAGATTGTATTTGGGTACAAAGAATACCTATCACTTTTGCCCATCAATTTCCTATTCATGCAATAAAAGTAAATTTCGGCT
>UZAF01017981.1:8126-19398 GCA_900617895.1 Haemonchus placei | reverse complement strand
GAGCTCAATACAAACGAGGCTTTTGAAACAACGATTTAAGATCTTTTTTGTAAAGAAGTATTCAAAGTTGGTAACCAAAGCGAAAATTATGTCGGACATGTGCACGCTATAACTTCTGACAAGGGCAAGGGGCCCTGATAGAACGCAGTAACAACATTCGAACTGAGGGATTCTCTCAATATTTATTTATTCTTAAGTGATTGATCGACCCTGACGGTCTAAACCGAGATGGCGATTGCTTAATATAACAGTGGATCTGATAGTATTGTTTCGGCGTCGTCGACAACGAAGGAAGTTTATTATGTCGCGACGCAGTTCCGAATTAAGTAGTAGTTGAGAGCACGGCGGAATACTGACCATGACGTCGTTGATCCAATAGTACTGAAAAGAATGTAAGTTAGGTAATTCCATATATAGCACCATAATCAAGCAGAGAGGACGTTCTCATCGAAAGTGGATTAGAATCAAATGGGGGGCTCATGCTGCCAAAATCTTTTACTTCACTCCAATAAGGTACAAGAAATTTGAAAAAGAGAGGGAGCTGTGAAGGCAAGTGTAAGATGATGACTGGGTTCATTGGATGGAACGGAAATCACGGTATGGCCGCAACTGGTGAAATTCCACAGTAGCTAAGTATTAATACCTTTTCACACTCCTCCACCTGAGGGAAATCACATGTAGTGAACTGGACGCGATCTAATTGGTAATTGTTCCCGGTTATGATGATTTTCGGGTAATTTTTCGGGTAATGGCATTTGAAAAACAATGTCACATATGGAAAAATGTTATTAGATTGTTTGGGAAGTTGCTGTCATAGTTGCCAAGTGTTGTGTGTTCAAATTGTCAATAGTTTGGATCTATTCGAGAATGTTCTGGAGGTTTCCACGGTTTCACCCGCTATTGGCGGCTGCTTGTATTTGGGTACCATATCTAACTCCCCTTCTTTGGTTAACTGACCCTGCAGTAGTCGAACTGCAACCGCCCCCTTCCCGAGTTCGAATTCGTCTACTGCGTTACTGAAGCCTACAGAAATTGTTGTCAAGAAATGGGTTTCAAAGTCTATGTAATAGGGTTCCGTGCAACTTCCTTATGACTACTTTGTAGGCGAAAACAGAAAGGTCGAATGGGATACTCGATGTGGTTATCGGTCATCTCGTGAATCATGAAATCTCTTAGTACCTCGTGCCCATACACTCGAGTGGTCTACCCTTCATTGGTGTTTCTAACTTCCAACTTCTAAGTCCCAAAACTTTCCAGGAATTCTCGACCTTCATTATATACTTTTTGAACACCCCAACGGATGACGAAGAGGCTGCACTATGTAAATAAACATCACCAACGTGCACTATAATCGAATAAAGGAATTCTGTGTTCTCAGTCAATATGGCTATTCCTCGCAGAGCTTGTTGAATACACATTAACATAGTAAATCCAAACACAATAAGTGTGCAAAACACCATGCCCTGAATAAATAGAGTAGTACTGCTAATTTCGGAAAAACAACAAAACATCCACATCTGATCTAACTTTACAATACTTTCAGAACGAGGTTTTAAAAGTAGCATTTAATATCTTCTAGCATTTATTATCATTTCATTGTCATAATTACTAATTCCGATTATGTGTTCGTGAGTTTAGACCATAAGAATCTCCCCCTGCTCACCTTTTCATGGCCACCCATTCTCGCGGAATTGCTGAGCTTGAGCATTCCGTGTAAATAGACAAGCACCTTGACGTTCAGGATAAAACCTATCACAGCGTATAGTACAGCTGCTCCAACATAGGTGAATTCGTTGATCTGAAAAGTTGATTCATCAGTTGCACAGAAGAAGTACAGCGGCTAGCCTTCCAAATAACTACTTGGGCAACTGCTCATTCCGAAAACCCTGGGTTTCACTGGATGGGAAACGAGTGCTTGGGTGCACCCTAAGGCGGGATTGATCCACGTCAAAAAACTTTCGTTCCAGATAGATTGAATTTCAATGATCCAGTCAGTACCGTCGTTGCTTCAACATTACCCAGTATAGTTCTGGACGTCTACATGATTTGTCTGAAGGACTACATTCAGTCCTCACGCACTGGGCGAGTACTTATTCAGCGCTTCAAAAAAATGTTTGCAGATCCTAAAAACTAAGAACCCAGTTTTACTTTAAATTTTTTTTCGATTACATTCTTATCAATATGTAACGATTCAATGCTGTCGACTAACCAAATCGTCTCGTTTGCTTAATCCTATTATAGTATACGATCCATCACTATTTTTAACGTATAAAATATCCACTCCAATCGCCGGCGCTAGAGCCGCAAATGCACAAGCGTACTGTAGACAGATTATGATCCGTACGTTTTTCCGTGACCAAAACTAAATCAAACAAGTTTAAGTGTGCATGAGCATTCAGGAGGCAGAACTGTAGAACCATACGGCTCCTAGAAGCGAAATGCCTGAGCTGCAATCAACTGGCGTTGGTTCGCCACTCACCTGAGCGTTTAGAGAAAGACTAGTGAAAGATCTACTTCTTCTAAACTTTCATAAAATCACTTACACTGTCTTTCTTCAAACAGAGTACAGAAAATCGGTTAATCGTGATGACCAGATTGCCAATCATATGTGCAACGAATGCTGCCCCATGGATAACCATTAGAGCCACGATGAAAATCCTTCTTTTTGGGCCGAATTGATGCTCGCTGTTTATTCGAAAGTAACAACTGACTAGAATGGATGTCACGTCAGCAAATCCTAAATCAGAAAAGGCACCGTCTACAGTACTTCAGAGAACTTTTTAGCTGCCTAATATTACTTCTTAAAACTGAGTCGTGAACCGGGGCAGTGGTGGTGGAGTTGGGGAAGCAATGCAACGGTTTAAGGAAGATTTCAGATTCATCAAAAAATCAATTCATATCGAATAGCGACAAGTTGCTGACTTTACATCATATTTCTACAGCATTTTTCCACAGATTTCTGCAGTGATGCTTCCGCTCCCTGTATTCTTCGAACACCACTCTGAAAGCGACGTGTTGGAATATCATCAAGGATGACTTTACTCGAATCCGATATACTTCTGCCCAATGGACTCCGAACTCTATTTTGAAAGTGGGAATACCCCTGCTTAGAGTTTAAGCCTCGTTGATAGGCAATTTTCGATCATTTTCACCTTACAATACAATCATATCAACACAGAAGACATGAAGCGGTGGTTAGCTCAATTTTTGGGCAACTTCGCCCAAGCTCTTGTTGTCTAAGAAAGAGTCATCCGGTTTCGCTCTGAAGGTTGTTCTGTTTCGCTATACATCAAATTAAATCAATTGTTTTTTTCATCATCTCTTCAAACTGATTACGAATCTGTCATCCGTTAGATTGAAGACTGAAATGTCCTCTTTGTGGTAAAGTAGTGGGCAGGATCGCCCCTATTTCCCTGGTATTTCTAGGTCTTGTAAAGTATGTAGTTTTGTACAAGTATGAAAGGATTGACTAAAAGCCATAAATAGTAGAACAAAACTTGCTTAGTGGTGTGTTCCAAGCATATTGAGCTGGACAGGGAGTTTTTCAAAAATCCAACCCACCAATTTTTTAAAGCTTCTTGATAATTAGCTTGAACGTGCTTGAAGTGTTCTCTTCCTCTTCTGGCAGCACTTTGATGCTCATTTTTGGTAGAAAAAACTATCATTCCCATTCATTACCTTCAAACCAATCGTCACCCAACTGTATGAGTTGAAGAGAGACCCAGCTTAGTGCTCCACTGTTGCTCAACGACATGATCGCTTGGGAGCCGGCAGTATCCCTATGAGAGTATTAGGGACCCCAATATTACACCATCCTCTCCACGTCTAATTTTTTCTTGGTGTTCCTGATAACTGTTGTTATTTTATTTCGGAAGTTCTACAAGGATTGCGTGTTGTGGCCCAAAGTTTGGATAGAGAACTGGGTTCAAATCAGTACTTCTGCTCTCCAGGCAACGTGATATTTACCCCTTACAACACCTAACGCAATAAGAGTCTCCTTAGAGTTAGGGATAGTGAGCCCTCGTAAAACACAAGCAGGGTTACGAGTCCTTCCCGAGAAAAAAGCCTTATCCACAACTTGTCAACCATTTTAAAATGGTGGACTCTGTTGACAAAGCTTTTAGATGAGAGCAACAACCCCTGATAATTTCAAAAATGCTCAAAAAATGGCTCTATGGTCTCATCTTAGCAAGAATATCTTAGCAATCTCTCACCTGTTGCGACGAACATCATGTAGAACACGTTTTCGAAGACTTTCCTCTTAGATGTAATAATGATGAATAGGACAAAGAGATAATTGAGCGCAAGCATCACTTCTATCACAGTTTGTGGTATATTAAACATAATATATTCTCTGAAATATGTCTTGCACTCAGGTCACCTGCTGGTTTTTAACGCAAAACTTTCGGAAACGAGGATAACGGGTGTGGTGCGTTAGGAACGAAATGGTCGCGTCGCGGTGAAAGGGGCGTCGCGCGCGAAGGAATGTAGCAGGATGCAGCAGTAGGTAAGAAATACAAGAACAAAAGTACTAATAGTAGAATTATGCATGAAATATTGATCGCATATCGATTGAGCTGTATGAAGAACGCTAGAGCTGTAATAACGGCGAATGAGTGGTCCGCGACAGCCGCGTGCGGCAAATCGATTACCCAAAATCGTTCTTAACGCCCGTCTCCCGAGGATAACATTGGAGACTATGTTTCCAAAAGGTATGTGATCAACGGTCAGTTCAGATAGATGCTATAGTGGTGAAGGAACAATCGCGAGTGAATCGTAAAAGAGATGGCCTCACGAAAATAATTCAAATGGGTAACGCCTTCTCGACTTTGGGAGGCATATACTAGTCTAATGCGAAGTTCTTTATTTCTAGTATGATTTTCTTTTTGAGGTAAATAGTCTTCAAGTGAAAAAATTAGAGTCGATTGAGACGTTCAATTAGAACGAGTTCTCGACTGGTTTTCGCTTATAACATGCCAGACCTGCTGAACGAGACTGTTTCCGTGACCGCTCAACCCTTTATTAGTGAATCAGCTTGAGTTAAAATTCTGTAGAATTTCTTTTCCAACCCACTAATCAGGAACGTCATTTGGCTGTGTTGCTACACTGTCGTAACGCTGAAACGGACGAGAAGTGACAAACAATGTTTTACGACTGATTGTCAGACTTGTCAGAATTGTTAGGATCAGCAGAATGAACAGATGTTTGATCTCAGTAGAAAGTCCAGTCATTAAGCACCACTCCAAGCTAGCCCATACCTCACTAAGGTTTGTACAGGAAGTTAAGACAATGATCTTTGTAATCGAGTAATCGAAATTTCTATCTCGTCTGGTGCTGTGCTCGATTGAATCTAAAACATGTTGATTTAAGGAAGACTACACTCACCTGTGAAAAAAATTGCACGAAACCGATCCTACTGCCCGTCACCCTCAACATGCTGCATCCCCTGAATGCGGCTTCTTCTTGGCCTCAATGTTGGTTAATGGTGCCAGCGATATGTATAAGGATGAAAAGATACGGTCTTTGGGCATGAAACAATCTCGTCTGAAGGATGCACAGCCAAGTAGTCGACTCCCAATTTCAACCCATAATTCTCACATAAACCAAATTAGCGGGACAATGTAGAAGGTACAGCTGCAAGATTGGGCTGATATTCCCTGTACGGCCTAAAGATCAAATGTCGGCGGGGATTATATTTTATCTTCCGCTATCATCTTAAATGGTAGTAAGGTTGAATTCCAAATGCATAATTGCTCAGGGTTCCATCTCTCCAGGAGTAAGTGATACCGATTCATTCGTTAGGACAAAGCCTTGAATTGTGTGTCTCAAGTCACTGTTTGGGCAATTGATCATGCAAAAAACCACCACGTCTCGGAATGAGAGTCGAATGCTGGGATGAATTCTAAAACGGGATTGATACATGTCGAGTGACTTTCACCTAGATGGATCGAATTTCAGTTGTTCTAGCTAGACCTTCGTTGCTTCTACCTTAGCCAGTAGACTCCAGGAAGTCCACATTTTGGCCTGGATGACTACATATAACCCTCAGACACTAGACGAGTACCTATTTAGTGCATCAACAAAATGATTGCAGGTCCTGAAAACCAAAAACCCCACTTATACTTAGAATTTTTCCGATTACGCTCCTAACAATTTGAAAGATTCATTGCTATTAGTTCATCAATTCGTCTTGTTTCCGAATTTCCATCACAGTGTACGATACATCATTGTTTTTAACGTATACCATATCCACGAAAATCACCGGCGCTAGAGCCGCATATGCGAACTGTAGCCAGATTATGATCCGCACTTTTTCCGTGTCCATAACTAAATCAAATAAATAGAAGTGTGCGTGAGCAGTGAGGAGGGAGGCCGTAAACCATACGCCTCCATACGCCTTACGACTTCCAGAAGCGAGATTCCTGAGCAGCAAACAACTGGTGTTGGTTCGCCACCCGCCTACTAATGAGATCTACTACTTTTAAACTTCAATAGTATCACTCAACTGCCTTTTTTCAAACAGATTACAAAAAATCGATTAAACGTGGTGAACAGATTGCCGATCATATGTGCAACGAATGCTGCACCGTGGATAACCATTAGACCCGCAGTATGAATCCTCGTTTTGGACCGAATTGAAGCTCGCTGTCTACTCGAAAATAACAACTGGCAAAAATCGATGACACGTCAGCAAAACCTATAGCAGATGAGGCTGTGTTTTCAGTACTCCAAAAAACTTTTCTACAGCTCACATTTCCTCTCCCAAGTGTGTTGTAAATCGGAGGAGATGGTGTTAGGAAAGCAATTTTTTCTTTTTCTAGCTTCAATCTCGTTTATGGGCAATTTCCTGATGTCTTCCACCTGGCAAAACAGTCAGATCAACGCAGAAGATATGCAGTTGTGGTTTCCCGTCAACTGTTGGGCGACTCAGCCTGAGCTCATGATGTCTAAAGAGTTCATGATGTCTAAAGAGTCATCTGGCTAGGCTCTCCAGAGTTTGATCTGTTTTGCCACCCACCAAATTGGATGAATTGTTTTTTTCATCCTCTCTTCAGACTGATTATGAACCTGTCATCCAATGCATTGAAATAAGGTGTCTTCTTCGTGGCTAGGTATTGCGCACGATTATCTGTTTTCTTTGATATTTCTACGTGTTGTAGAGTATGTAGTTTTGTGAGTATTAAAAAGAAAGAGTATCAGCTAATAACGATGAGTAGTAAAAAGTGGTGTGTTCCAATAATATTGAGCTGGTAGGAAGTTTGCCAAAGATTCATATTTAGCCACCAACTTTTCAAGGGTTTTCGATGATCAACTTGAACCTGCTTGAACTGTTCTCGTCCGCAAGAATCAATTCCATTTACCAACTTCAAACTATTTATCACCCAATATCAGAATTTATCAGAATACGTTCTTGAAGACGCCCCTTTTAGATGTGATAATGATGAATAGGACAAAGAGGTAATTCAGCGCAAGTGCCAATTCGATCACAGTTTGTGGTACATTAACCTTAATATATTCTCTGAATCATTCGTCTCCCTTAGGTTTTATTCAGGCGAGTGCTCTAGTGTTGAAGGAACAGTTGCAGGCTGAATGGTTAAAATGATAGCGTCGCGAAAGCAATTCGAGTTAGAGACAACCTACTTCAGGAGGCGTATGCTGGTCGGGAGCGGAAGTTTCCTCATATTTATTACGATTTTTTGAGGTAAATAGTCTTTGCGTAAAAAAATCGGAGTCCATTCAAACGTTCAACTGAAATGAGGTTTTATTTTGATGTCCCATTTTACATGCCATATCTAATAATTAAAATTGTTTCCATATTCGCTTGATCATTTATTAGTGAATCAGCTTGACTTAAAATTATGTATAATTAGTTTTCAGGTCCACTAATCAGGAGCGTAATTCGCCTGTGTTGTTGCTCCCTGTCTACAGTGTCCGTAACGGGCGAGACATGATAAACAAAATTTTACAACTTTACAGTGGGTTCGTTGAGGTTTAATCTTCCATTGGTCTTCAATAACTTTTTCTTCAAAGCAGGGCCAACAATACGTTTGGATATAGAATGCTCTGAACTCTCACGAAATTGCTATTGAAACTTTATTAGTTTATATTTTGGTGACACTGCCTTCCTCAAAGACTGAAATGGGTACATAAAACTGTATACTATGCGAAATGAACTTTGCTAGATCGTCGCAGAGGCGGAGAGCAAGAAACTTGTAGAGAGGGAAATGTATTGGCGCCCCCACATCACTTATTGCATATAGACCATGTTCCGATTGTATTTTCCCACAGGACGTAGAAATCTTCGGTATTTCATGGATTGCCGAATTAGAAGCAAGCGCTCAGTGGAGAAGAGATCACTGGTTTATCTGCCGGTAATCCACTGTCCCCACACCGCAATCCTGATTGGGTTCTGAGTCGATTCTAGATGGCCTCTTAGGAGGGCTCGATCAACTGAACTTATCAAAAGGAATGGTACTCCACCGCTAATTCCTTTTTGTTTCTTTGGTAGAAAAAGGTTCTTCGGTTTAGAATGAAACCTTTTACTTACATCTATGCACGTGACATGCTCCCTAAAGAACTTCTGTCATTTGAATACGTCCCAGCAGCAATTCAGTCACTATTTCTTTCTAACGGATCTGAGCACGAATAGATTGCGCATAAGTCCCGAGCTTTCCAAGATCTGCTCTTCCCGAAAAAAGACCGTCGTTGTGGCTTGTCGGTGAGACGGCATAAGCCACAACCAGAGAGAAATGGCGTGTCAGCGAGGCAAGCTACTACGGCGGCTTTTCGGATGGAGAATCTTTTTCACTAAGGAAGGTTCCAAAGTTAGAACCAGGACAAAAAATATCACGGGAAGGAGTAAGAAGCGACATCTGTTGAAGGCATTGAAACTTGCCTTAGGGTGGGGGCATTACTAGAGCGAGAAAATTTGTTTCTTCATTTATTCAGAACATAGCGGAGACCTCGCTACGGCGACCCTGATAGCTGCTAATGTCTAATCTGGAATGCTGATTGCTGAACATGACGTTTGTGACAAAATTTCTTGGATGTCTTCGACATCGAAAGAAGTTGATTATATCGCGTCGCAGTTCCGAATTTAGTATCAGTTGAGTGAATGGCGGAATACTGACCATAACGTCGTTTATCCAGTAGTACTGAAAAAAGTGAAAGTAGTTAGGTAATTCCTTATATGGCATCATAAAGGATAAAGGATAAAGTTTTTGGCGTTAATCAATCCCGTCTGAGGGATGCGCCCCCGCACTCGACTTCCATTCANAACCCCTGACCGTGCGTGTGTTATAGTGCACCACTTGCCACTACACCACCTCCGCTCCCTATGGCATCATAATCAAGCGAAAATTCATCAAAAACGGGCTGAGAGCAAATGAAGGCATCATGCTCCAAAATCTTACACTTCACTATGGTATAAGAAGTAGAAAAATTGAGAAGCAGCTGTGAAGGAAGGTGTAGGATGAAGACAGGGTTAATGGGAATAGAAATTAGTTCATGGCCGCAAATGGTGAATCTACACTAACCGAGCATATAAATCTTTTTATCATATCATGGTGGAGAACGGTTGAGATGAACCAAATATCCACCCTCCATCTACGGGCAGCTGCATAGAGTAAAATGAGCTATCTTACTGGTAATCACCCAGGGGTGTCATGAACTTCAGATAGCTTTTTCTTCAAGTTGTTTTTTCAAAATAGAAACATATTTGAAAAAGTTTTCAATACGAACTCCTGACTTGTCTAGGAATACTGTCAAAACTTTGAAATAGTTTAGATCTATTCGAGAATGTTCTGGAAGTTCTCACGGCTTGCCCAATATTGCCTACTTATACTCGGGTGCCATATCTAAGTCCCACTTCTTTGCTTATCTAACCATACAATGCCCGAATTGTCGCCGCCCCCTTCCCCCTCCGCCCCCATACTCACCACATATGTACATCTTTACAAGTTTACGAGTTCGAATCGGTCTTCTGCGCTACTCAAGCCCATCGAAATGGCGGCAAGAATCAAGTCTTGGATCCCATGAAAAGGGGTTCTGCATACTGGGTTTGAGTAATTCAGAGGCGAAAACAGGAAGGTCGAAGATGATACTTGACCTGGTCATCGGTCATTTTGCGATATGCGACTCGAACACTCCAAAAGAAGTCAAAAAGCTAGATAGTGTGAATAAACATCACCAACGTGCATTGTTATCCAATTATTGAATTCCATATTCTCAGTCAAGATGGCTATCCCTCTCAGGGTTTGTTGAATACACATCAGCATAGTAAACCCAAACACAATGAGTGTACAAAACACCATGCCCTAAATAAACAGTAATGCTGGTTCCAAAAAGAAATAAAAACTCCATATCTAATCTAATTTTACAATCAAGTTTGATCTCGGCTCTGGGCAAGTTCAGAATGCATCATTCCGATTTCGTTCAAGTGATCATGAGTCTGGACCATAAAAAACTCCACTCTGCTCACCTTTTCATGGGCAGCCATTCTTGAAGAATGGCTGAGCTTAAGTATTCTGTGCAAATAGAAAAGCAACTTGACGTTCAGGATAAAGCTTATCACAGCGTATAGTACAGCAGCTCCAATATAGGTGAATTCGTTAATCTGAAAAATTGATCCATCAGTTGTGTAGAAGCGTTACTATGTATTTCACTTTCGTGGTTCTATTAACAGTCAGCAACAGCGGACCTAGGACTGATAAAAAATGACAGAACTGGACAAAATGGACATGAAGGGAGCCCAACTTTTTGTACTCGACACTTTTCCGAACTACTTAAAATCTTCGCTTGGTTGCATCAATCGTCATCAAGAAATTAGCAACAAGCCCCACACAAATTGAGTTGATCAGTGTAGATGGTACAGTCACAAGTGTGGCCGATAACCCTTGTATGGCACATTGATCGGATTTAGGTGAGGATGAATACATTCCCCTATCATGCCCATAGTAGGGGCATCGAATTTCTGATGGGTATTCGCCTGGGCTTCTATCGCTCCAAAAGTAATTGGCACTACTCGTTTGAGAGGGCAAAAGTGCTGACTCGAACATGACTAGCCACTAAGTCTTCCTCTGAGCAGTTGTTCATTTGAAACATCCACTGCACTATGAAATGGAGTCAAATGCAGGGGCGCATCCCTCAGACGGGATTGATCCACTTCAAGAGACTTCCATCTGTATGTATCGAGTTTCAACTCATCCATTCAGGATATAGATCTTTGCAGATCCTCAGAACTGAAAACTCGATTTTTCTCTCCATTTTTTTT
>UZAF01017979.1:25270-38704 GCA_900617895.1 Haemonchus placei | reverse complement strand
CCAACAGACACACTTAGCGAATTATATTAAGTAGGATGACCTCTACCCAGCAAGGTTTGTGACTCAATGAAAGATCCTCTTTAGTCGATATCATTTGCAAAAAAAACTTATACGACCTCTAATAAACTGGAATACCCATAATGAGCTCTGACAAGTTTAAGCATGCCAGTATGCATAAGGCCGTACTCACTCCATTCATTTTTTCTTACCTCCACGCCTCTGCTAAATCAACTTATGAAGTCATATGGGGAGGATCCCTACTGCGAGGCGCTTCCCCCACCGCCTTCAGTTCACTTGTTGAACTATCCCTCCTTTTTGCTCATTTTTCCCGGCATCAGGACTGTCACGAAACCTAATTTGTAAGCTTTGTCTCCCTGTGGGAACAAAACATTCACAAGGATGGGCGGTGTCATGAGCGAACTCATATAGATCACATCACCTCCATTAGAAAGTTCTGCTTATGCGACGTAGTGTTATCCCGAAGTTCTCGGATCGAAATATCGTCCCTTCCGCGCTAGATTCTGTTCTTCAGTGATCAGGGAGAGAGCTGCTAAGTTCATGGGACTGAACCACACGGCAGTGATCCAATGTATCGCTAGCAAGGTTATGGTAAAACTACGTCATCACTGGATCGACAATATCGATAAAAATGCAACTTGCCTGTCGAATACAATTCTCACTTCGCTATAGTGCTATAAAAGTAGATTGTTTGCAATAGGTGCAGAGACGAATCTTTTTGAATACACTCAAAATGAAACCCCTGCTAATTATCAACGAAGGTCAGAAATTATTAAGCTATGCAGAAAAGCGATAAAGGAAGATCCAAAGCAGAGAAAAGCGGCAGCTCTGGCCACTTGCCGAGCCTGAAAAAAGTACTCACAAGTCATATACAAGTCCGAAATGACTTCACTTTGTCGTCTTGACGGAACAGCTACTGCATCTCGGAAGGCAATGGAGAAGGTCACTGAGAACTACATCTCAGATCTCTTAAACAGCCGCGTCTATTTGCCTGCCTACCATCTCGAGCAGAATGGACATGTCGTTGCTTCAGTTTTCCTTCACGAAATTTGAAATGCCGTCACGTCGGTGAAGATCTGCACGACGCAAATCCCGATGACATTGGACAGAACATTTGAATATCCACCAACGGTAACCTGTTCACGCTCCTCACACCGTACCTGTCCGAGTGCAAAATATCGAGCCGAAAAAAAATTGCAAGGTTGTGTTGCTGGTAGGGTTTCGTGAAGGATTCTGCACAACCGATCTCATCTACACGGTCGCGAGATGCTATTATGTCTCACGACCATCGATTTCAGTAAGAACGTGACAGTGCCCTTCCTAAAATCGATGGGCGCGAGGCATGATTGCTTTTCATGACAGTGTAAGCAAGATTGATTGTATTGAACCCCCTACGAAACTCTACCGTGACACAAACTTGCAAAAAGCCTTAGGCATATTCTGCCTTTTTCTACTCAATACATAAGAATGCCTCATGAGTTTGACAGAATTTTCACCACCAGGATTTCGCTTTACAAGGGAGTCATCGTCAACGCAAAAGAATGGATTAGTACCTATCAAGAACGCCAAGGGAGTTGTGAAGAAGATAAAGAACGTCCAGCTAGCGCTCACTTTGACGCCACGGTAATTCCTACTTACGGTTCAGAGACTTGAGCTCCATGTAAGCAAGGTTAGCACGTAGTCAACGTTATTCAACGTGCTGTGTGAGGGATAACACTCGAAATCTCCCGTTGCGCCCAAAAAGAGAATCCGAAGTTCCAAACTCGGTCAACTGACGAAGGTCAAGGATACTTCATGCTTAAATGTGATGACTGCTGGATTAGGTAGATTTTCGATAAATAATCGATTTGAATGTTTAGAACGGAACCTCGCTATAGACTTTCTATTTTATTGTGGAATATTTTATCATGACGTTTACATTTCCACATATAAAACGATGCAATAAGACAACTGCTGTACATGAAACAACGTTCAGATGCCCATGCCTTTCACCAAAAAAATCGTTTATAAAACAAAGCATGAACGCAGCAATGTAATTCTTGTTGTGCTAGGTAACGTTGTAGCAATTAGTGAAATTAACGAGTTTCTTGTATATTCACCCAAGTCTTCTTTTCAACTCTTCGAGTATTTCTCTGAATCGCTGCTTCATTTTTGCCACATTTGCATATGTACTATCGAGTGCCGCCAAAAGTTCCTGATAATCACCTGAAGTCCTCATAAAACTAATGAAGTTGATTCGATTTAATGCGGAGTATCTTCATTGGTTACAACGAAAAGGCAAGGTGAGGTGATCGCTTGAAGTGGTTGTCCATCTCATTAACTCAGCCTATACCGTTTTTTTCCTATTCAACTCTTCAATAGCCTATATCATTTTGTTCTGTTGTGGTCTATGAAACTGGTACGAATGATTGGTAGTTCAACAACTTTCTTGGTAGAAACGGATGCCCACGCAGCGTGCTGGTTCTTTTTCTTTTGTACTTTCAGGAAGTGGGTTAATAACTCAAACTACAAGGTAGATGTTTTTCGGTCCAATATTATATTCTTAGTGAAGTGCTGGTTCTGAAGAGTTACCTTTAAACTCTGGAAATGAACATTCTGAGGTGTAGTACGACCGCCGGACTCCAAGATTAGACTCCAAAGATATAACGCTGAACCATGAAAAGATATGAGCCGCTTATTGGAACTAGGTCAGCAGTCACACAAAATAGTTTTCAATTTTTCTTCAATAACTTTTTTCAATATCGACAATTTCTTTATCCTGTAGAAGTTAGAATGGGCCGAAGTAAAAAAAAAACGATGAAATCATCGCACGCAATATACAAAGAAGAATTTTGCGAAACGAAAGCCTGGAAGCACGTATAGTATTATATCCACAATGAGCGGAAATCTTAGAGGCGCAGTAAGCACTTTCACTACTGACTCAGTGCTCTTGAGTGCTTCACTCTTGGCATCTACTTATGTTCAGCTACGAAGCTAGGTCGTTCATCATTTTAATCTTCTCGATCCACGTACAAGTAGCTAGACCGTTCGCAGATATCGAGCACAACACTTGACTCCCGTTCGCAAAGAAGCGCCAAGTGGCAATCTGTTTCTGTTTTTTCGATACTTGATGTTGTAATCACGATTACGATTGCGTAGCCAAGTTGGTGTAATTGCCTCCGACCTGGCAGGGCCACATATGGTCTACGAGGACCCGGAGGGGGGGGGGGGGGGGAGGGTACAAACAGACAGACATTATCGGCACATCATATGAGACCATTCCGATCGCCCGACTCGAGCCGGGCTTCTCTCCTTCTTGTCACCAAGTCAGAGTGATGGGATGACTCTCCTTCTCGGAACAGATGATCCACTTCTGACTACAAAACATTCGGAGAATTCGGCTATCTGCGCGAGCACCTGTTGCCCTCAGTATAGACAATGATATCACATTGAAATCTTCATCCCTTCGTTCATCGAAACTACTAGTCCACCGGAGTTTTTGCAACTGAGCAACTCAGTCAGTCAACCGAAGGCTCGAAAGACACTTTCTTTGCCGAATGATCATAACAACACAGTCAGGAATCATCATTCATAGCCCTTCTCTTCTACATGGACATAACTCACAGGCAGAGATTCTCAAATTACTGAAGGTCGAATGAGTTTTGCAGCAACTACATCGGACTTGGAAACCTCTTAGCGCAGTCGTCGTAATCTATAATAATAGCGAAGAATTACTTCTCAAAGTAGAAAATCTGATCAATCCTTCTTATTTCACACGCCATTTGTTTATGATAGGTCATTCTGATATCCCTTCTCCTTCTCGTAGTCGTAATGACGGAACAACATGACGGAGTTACGGCACCTCGAAGGGCAAAGGGGAAGGTCATCTACGGCTCCTAATCGATCTCTTCGACAGCCGCATCTACCTGCCTACCTACCAAGCAAGAGAGACATATCACTCCCTTGGTCCTCCTTTCCAAAATATTACATACCATCTCGTCATCGACGTGATGGCGCATCTAGAGAGTCTTCCACAAGTTGTCGTCAGAACTCCCAATCTGCCTGCTGTCTGTAATGGTCTAGCTTTTCACACGAGTCGTCCTGAACAGGATCGACAGGATATTAAATGAAGGGCAGCAACGCGATCGAGTATGGTTTCGGAGAGGGTTTAGTACAATTGATCATATCTACAGTGTTACAAGAGTCTCAGTCTCATTGAAGTATCGCGAGAATACAGGATGCCGTTGTGTCCGACGCTCACCGATTTGATCAAGAACTTTGATAGTGTCGAGACAGAAGCGGTAATGGAAGCCCTGGGCAATCAGGGCTCAATACATACCTACTCAATACATAAGGATGCTTCGTGAGCTCTACGACAACTTCACGGCCAGAATTTCGACATTCTGTAAAGAATGTCATTGTCAGCGTGAAAAAAGGGGTTCGGCAGTGCGATACCACTTCACCCAAAGTTTAAAGTGCTGCGAGAGTATCATTCGTAATCTCGAATGGGAAGACTTGGGAGTGAAGCTCGACGGCCGCTACTTACATCACCTACGCTTTGCAGTGCTTATAACACCGAAGATAGACCAGCAGGAACGAATGCCGACCGAACTTGACGACCCTTGTGGAAAGATCGGCTTAGAACTGAACTTACCGAATATTGAGAATATCGCAGGAGTAGTGAAGAAGACAAAAAACATCTGGCTTCGCGCCCTCTTTTTCGGAAAGCTTGTACTTCTCGGACGAAGCATGAGGATGCTCTCAGCATCACTCAACGCGCCCTGGGTAGGTCGGCATTTTCCTATGAACGCGAGTGCAAAAGGGAATCCGGAGTCTCGTCAACGAACAAAGATCAGGGATGCCGTTGCTCACCCCGAAAAATCGAAGATCAGGTGGGCCGCACACGTTATACGATATCGTAACGACTGCGGATCAGGGCGGTTATGAATGCGAGATGTCAAACGAACACCAAGACGACCGCCATCGCATGGTCAGACTTCTTTACGACTCCTCAACAAAAGGAATGCTGTGCCTCGTTCCCCTCAACTATGCATTGCCCAGGGACGAATGGAGACGTTGCTGGCGCTCGCAGAGAATCGATGATCAACGATGGAAGGATAGGTGATACTGGTGATCGCTGCCCATGGGTGGAGGTGTTGCAGTGGCAAGTGGTCACACACGCATGCTTACGGTTATGAATCCCGGATCGATATCCGTACAGGCCAACCAAGACTTTCATCTCTCCGAGGTACGTTAAACGGTACCAGACTCGTCTGGTTGTGAGGGAATGAAAGCACTGACTCGTACGTCGGTTGGCCACCATAAGGCACTGTATAATCTACGTACGCATTCAATATTCGATTCTGAAAAACAGTCGAACGCTGGGCGCATGCCACAGACGGTTTTGAATCCCGGATCGATATCCGTACAGGCCGACGCCCCAAGACCTTTATCCTCCAGCTTTTCTCACCCTTTTGAACATCGAAATGTCAAGACAACATCTTGTACGTCAAAGGGACTTAAAGGCAATCAACAAATGTAAACAATATCGATAAAGCCCACTTCATCCGTCAACAAAATGCCAATTCTCCACTCCTAAAACGATGGTAATGAAGACTCGATGGTCCTTACTTGGCTTCTAGTCGACCCTCATCTCTCGCTGACAGTCCTTCTCACCGAACATCTACGGCCTCTTTACGCCCCACATCGCCTACCAATATTTTCAACTTATGCTATATACCTTAAAAGAATGACGGACTCAGCGCTTCATGTCTTCCAAGGTTCCTTGCAAGCCACTATTAATTGTTATCAATAACTGACACCAAACATCCACGATTTATCCCACATTACCCAAAAAAGGTCAAGGTTGACAAGGGACCATCATCTACCCACTTCCTCTTACTTTCTATTGCTCCTTGTCAACTTCTGTTGGTTGTCATCAGTCTCTGTCCGAAACATCTACTATCCTTCTATACTCTACCTACCGAATGTCGGGGTTTCACCATTAACATGAAGGGCATAAGGGATGTTGCGGTTCTTGAAACCTAAGGTTTCGCATCAGCCTCTATTAATTGTTATCACTTTCTGTCACCTACGATCAGTGTTCCCATTACCTTCACCTATTATCCTTTCCAACGATTGAAGATATTCAAATAATTGAACAACCCTTACAATCAAATTTTAAAAATCATCCACCAGATCCTATCATCGCATAATCACTGCAGTGATGAGACGTTTGTAATAGGAAAGAGAAGTGATCAAAATGTCTTAAGCCACGCACTTATCGCTCTGGGCATCGAGTACCGAGTACGATTCATCTCTTTCCAACGAGTTTTCTGTCCCATACGGAAACTCCTCAAATGAGGATTTTGTATTATCGGGTTTCAGGTCGAGAGCGGGATTTCCATCTTCTGAAAACGCTAAATAATGTTCAAAAGAAGGATCATCACCGCTACAAGCTCTTGTTTTATGGGTCAAAAGCCTACAAGTCAGAAAAATTGTGCATTTCATCCAAAATGGATTTTACTCTACTTGAGCACGATTCTTACAGCGTCTTGTTAAAATAAATTTAGGAAGGTACGACATGTGACAGAGACAAAGAAGGTAGTGGGTGACACTGACCTGGCTTTGACTCTGAAGTCTTCTTCGAGATTTAGAGTAAAATCCAGGTCAGTTTGATTGGAGGCTAGTTCAGATTTATTTGTCTTTGAAGCAAAAATCACCTTGTAATGCTAGAAGGAGGCTCGCTTGAGAACATGACTGCCAGGATTCAGAGAAGAATTCCGAATGGTCAGTGGCATCCCTGCAACTGATGCCACTCAGTGAACGAGCTAGAGAGACGAGGTGGGCCATATGGCGGCAAATGGTTACGCTCTATTTTCGATCATTCAAATATTTGATTTAGCAGAAACAGGTTCATACATTTCGTAAAAACCGTTAATCTCAATATGGCCACCGCTGAGCTTAATATGTAGAGAATGGCGAAGAGCCGTCAAGTGGTCAAATTGTTAATACCATGATCTACTCGTGGTATCGATTTGTGGCACGTCGAGACGCCCATATAAGGGCGCACTGCCGCCATTAGTTCTCATTATTAATTGTATCTTTTTCTTCGGGAGTTTCTCCTGCATTGTTCCTTTTGTTTTTTTTTTGTTTGGATAAAGCGCTTACCCTCGTGCTCACCGGGCCCACAAGAATCCACAAAACCCTCATGGGGGCCGAACCGAAGGACCTGGTCGATAAGTGAATTTCTAGCACTAGAAGCGGAGTTACCCCCCAGCTTCTAAGAGTGCGACCAGCTCTTGTGCCGTCAGTCGCGGTGAAGCTGGATAGCTGCCGTGGGGTAGCACCATTGAGAGCAGTGGACGATAATCAACATCGATCCATTTGATATCCTAGTGAGCGGGTAAGCCATTTTACAAGGCCGAACTCTGCGCAAAATTTTTTTTGGCAACTAGCCTTGTAAATGTGTGCATCAATCGCGGTTAACCGCTTTAGCAGGCTTAGGCGAGGTTCAATCGCGGTCAGCTGCTACCTCTAGTTGATGCAAGTTCAGTAGGCGCGGGAATGGCGCGAAAAAGGCATCCGCTACACAACCACTGACCGTTTGATTTATAAGTACTAGCTAGTAGATAGTTAGTTACTTTGGAATTTGTTCGATTCCGTATTCGCATAAATCGAACCTTTCTTCTCTCGTGGCGATATTGGATTTGTCGGATGGACCCACATGGGGTCGCAAGAGGCGTGCCATGCAGGTCGAGAAGGATCATGAGAAGGGCGCCAAGATCAGCCGCGACCTACTCAAGAGAGAGGACCTGAGGATAGTTTGCGCGGGTCTTTTGGGTATAAGTAGTTGAGGTATTTTGTTCAGAGTATTCGGATCATTTCTACCATAGAGCCCAAACCTCGTGGCCGCCGCCGACGCTCGCCCTCCCCAGGAGACGCCTCGCCCTCGTCGTCACCTTTCGACAGTTTTTTTTGTTCGACTATTTCAGTTATTCTCCTTGTTATTGTTTTTTGTGGTTACGCCATAAAACTTGTATGGTTTCGCGTTTTTGTTCCGTGCAATGTCTAGAACTACCCTTTGGACGGCTAATATAAACCACATTGGAGCCGAATCGTTCCAATAGGACCGTTCCGTTACCCGAGCATTCGTTCGCCTACTATTGAAGTGGAGTTGCCGAGTGTAAGGGTAACCCAGTAAAGTGAAGTGGAGACAGCCACTGTATCCGGGAGAGTTTGAGTTCGTGCTGCCGTCACCGTAAGCAAGGGTGATCTGGAGGGAACAGCACACAATATTATTGAAACTACCGTTCTGTTCTTGCTCGTTCTCACGGTTTCGTCATTGCAATTGGCGACACTGAGTCACGAGAGTACGGTACTCTGTTGCAGAGCATGACGGAAACGGAGGTGGTCGCTTCGATTCAGTAGAGAAGGAAAATTTGGGAGGGGTGAGTTTCCCACACTCGAGTTTAGTGTGTGAGCCTGGAGGAAATCAGGATCAATATTGAGGAAATCCCCGTTAAAATGCGGAAAACGATGGATGAGCATAAAATTTGGGCCCGGTATAAGAGCATGAAGAGGCTCTGAGGAACGAATTAGACAAGGTGTCTGAAAAACTGAGGGCGGCAAGGGGTTCCCCACATATTGGACAGCGTAGTAGAGGAGACTCTGAGCACGAGGGGAATAGAGACAAGAGAGGAATGGCAAAACTATATAGAGACAATGGAAGTACTTTGACAGATTTTTGTGATGAACTAAGTGCACTTCAGCTGGTACCAGCGGTTAGGAGCTTGAGAAAGGCTGCCTCAGGGCTCCAATCAGAGATGGATAGCAGGTTCGACCACGGAGTTAAGCATGAAACTGGAATTATGGATGCTGACAGCTACACGGAGTTGTCATTACAGAGGTGGAGGGAGGAAGGATCGCCGAATGGGGTGCGTTCAGGGACCAGCTCGAGCTCTTATGCGGATCACTCGGCAAAGGGAGCGGCCAGTACAGGTCAGGATGCAAACATATGCTCACTGAATTACGTTCAGTCATTGTCTTGTCCAGACCCGGGTGTTTTCGAAGGGAAACCATACAAGAACTTTGACGAATTCATCCAAAAATTTGTCAGAAATACACTGAGGTTGTGGCCGATGACAAGAGCTTGATAGAGATATTAGGGNTACGAATACAGTGAGAGCTCTTCCAGTTAGTAGTGAAAAAGAGGGATTTGAAGAGGTAGTCAAAAATTTGGGGAGGTTGTTATCGAATACTGCGTAGCAGAAAGAATGAGAGCCCTGACAGAATTGCGAACCCTGCGTATGAGACCTGGTCAGAGCGTAGCAGAATTCTGTGTGGTACTGGAAGACTTGGGCAGAAAAGCGAACCAAAACAGTACGGAGGAAGCTAGATCTCTTGAGAACGCCCAGATTCTGTTAGAAAACCTACATGAATGACCCGAGTACGTGCATTTGATGAGCACCCTGAACCGAGCTAGTCCGGACAGGGCATATGATGAAATTAAGCAATTAGCTCAGGGTATAGAACAAGCAAAGGCAATGTGTGGTAGAAAAGGTTCCGAGCCTTTGAGGTGGAAATCTAGGCATAGTACTTATGCACATAGGACTAAAGATGAACCGCGGAACAGAGCGAAGGACGATACCTCAGGATTCGAAAAGCGATGGCAAAAAAGTCGGCCATCATTACCCAGTATAGAGGGCCAAGACTACGAAGGAAGAGGAATAGTGGAAGAAGCTGTTTTGCAGGAAGTGTTTCAATTGTAGGACTTTTCGCACAATGTCTGAAAAAACCAGTGAAGGTACAAAGCCCCAGAAAGGATAATGCGGATAAAACCGCAGTAAATGCGAATTCCGTATCAGATATCATTCGTGAAGTGCGTTGTTGTAGCGTGAAAACGCACGAGCAGAATAAACGTGACGACGCTCAGACAACTGGAACGTTGATGCGCAGAAACTGTACTTCTGACGATAGAGTAGACACACGAACCTCTAGAGGAAAAAAAGGTAGAAAAAAGGCCGTAAAACGAGTAAGGAGTTGCAAACTGACTGCAGCACCTTTCAGTGGACCATCACTGTTGAGCCCCCTGGAGAAGGAGCATCTGCTCTACAAGTGTGCGGATGGATGCCAGAAAGTAGCGACTTGGGGAGACATCGAAGGAGTCTCGTTTCCCGGCGCAGCAGCAAAGGACGAAGTTGGAAGCCTGTGGAACGCATGGTTGGCCTGCAGCATCTTTAGGAGACGCGACATCGACGTTGGGAAAAAGATCAGACTTCACCGAGAAGGGCCGTGTGCGGGGACGTGAGCTTGCTGCAGATCGTTCTGAAGTTCGCCTATGCAAGATGCATCGATTGGACGGACTTCATATGCAACACGAAGGAGATTGCAGACCACCCCATTATCGAGAACCAGGATATTCGGCATGTGTACTCGGAGGCGCTCAGAAAACTCAGAGAGGACATTGAAGAGCGATCTGTGAAAGAGGAGCAGCCGAAAAAGGGACCAGTCCATTACGCCAGTTTTGAGGAAGCCAATCCAATGGAGAGAGATGGAGTTCGAGGAGGAATAGCCACAAAGGTCGTGCAAAATTTCGACCACTTGGTGAGAATACTAGAAGACTGGAAATCCTCGAGGACGTGGGTAATAGTGTAGCCTCAGGACTAGAACTTGAAAAAAAATACTTTGGCCGACTTGATCAGATTGATCAAAGAATTCATGGAGAGTTCTGATTACTGTGTGGCCACCGATCACGTCAAGAAACCGCAGTAATTGGTTCAGCATGATGGACATGTGGAAACATTTAGATGAAGCCTTAAGAAAACTCGACGATAAGCAAGCCTTCTGCACGGCAAGTAGCAAGATTTTTGATGGAAAATTGTTCATAGAGGCAGGGGCGCCAGGAGGAAGGGCTCAGCTTTACAGCAACTATATTGGAACAAAACAAGTATACGAAGCAGGTATACGAGGCAGTAACAAATCGCGTAGAAAGAGCGAGGCTGCCGAAAATAAAAAAGCCGACATCGAGNGCAATGTCTTCCCGGAGGGAGGACATGTCGGATGGACCAACGTGGGGTCGCAAGAGGCGTGCCATGTAGGTCGAGAAGGATCATGAGAGAGATGCCAAGATCAGCCGCGACCTACTCAAGAGAGAGGACCTGAGTAACGTTCGCGCGAGACTTTGGGTATCAATAGTTTAGGAATTTTGTTTAGAGTATTCGGATCATTTCTACCATAGAACCCAAACCTCGTGGCCGCCGCCGACGCTCGCCCTCCCCAAGGGACGCCTCGCCCTCGTCGTCACCTTTCGACAGTTTTTTTGTTCGACTATTTCAGTTATTCTCCTTGTTATTGTTTTTTTGTGGTTACGCCGTGAAACTTGTATAGTTTCGCGTTTTTGTTCCGTGCAAGGTCTAGAACTACCCTTTGGACGGCTAACATAAACCACAGATTTTCACAAAGAAAATTCTCGTTTCAGATGATGGCCGAAAACGAGATTGATAAAGAGATCGAACAAATGTTGTCATTTGGGAACAGGGACGATGATCGGGTCAAGAACCCTCAATCGCAGGTGGCAATGCTGGTGGAGCAAGTAGAAAAGCTCGCACAACAGGCTGCACAGGTAAAATCCTCAGTGTCCATTATACAAAATGAGGTGCAAGCGCTGCAGACATTGCCAGAGCGAGTCCAACAAGGACAATAGAACACGGGCAGCAGAAAAGAACCGTGATGAAGTTGCTCTGACAGTCTCAGAACCTGCAAGTGGCAGCTGTGAAATCATAAACAGAGAAATGCCAAAAATTAACCAAATGATAGATCACCTCCTTCTGTCGGAGAACTACAATTGGGAACAGCTGATAAGTGGCCTCAAAGAACTTCAGGCATAAGCACTACAACGATGATCAGTGTATGAGAGAATTAGCGCGCATTTTGTAGCGTCAACTGAAGTTGTCAGCACAGTAAAGAACTGTTTTGGCAAACATGGAAAACACAAAGAGCCTTGTTCGAAAACCCTGAACATGGCCCATCGTGTCGGGCGTGAGCGATCTGAAAGTGCTAATAGGCAACTGCTTTACAGAGAACAGCCAATGGAAGTGGATAACCCAAGCACTAGCACAAGCTTCAGAAGTGCCATGAGCCAAGTGCGAGAACGAGATCGCGCTCCGTTTGCAGAGCTCACGCCTTTCAACTTAGCCGAAGCTGAACGAAGTCAGGTCAGTCCCTTCAAAACAGTTAGCTATAAAGACTGCTCTCCGGTATCTTAAAATGACGACGTTGAATTCGCTAATAATGCCTTTACTTTATACAGTCGTCACGAGGGAAAGAGAGGCCAACGACCGCACTACGGAAGCAGAGCAGCCATGGTGTGCTTCCATCAGTTTCCCTGTTTCCACTGCAAATGAATGTGGGTATAACTTTAGCGGCTATGGCGTTACCGGAAGTACCCCCTCCCTTCTCACATCCTCAGAGAAAGGGGTTCGAACATTTCATAACTTTTTTTCATATGAAATATGGTGGATTAGGCCTACAATATGAGATGCTCATTCACCTTATGTGTTCAAAACTGCAAGGGTATCAGAAAGCAGTTGTGGGAACTCTGCCCCGTAGTCTGAAAGAGTGTAGTTATGTTAATTTTGTGGAAGCTCTGCGAGCCGAACTCAAGGAAAATGAAGTTGCTCAACGCACAGAGACATACATAAAGTTGAAACAACTTCGAAACGTTCATCGCTAACAGATTACTGTCTTGAGCTTGAGGACTTAACTCGGAAAGTATACCCAGATGCGAGTGAAAAAGTATTATCCATGGTTCGCGCAGGCGAGGCGATAACACAGCTCACAGAATTGAAGGAATGTGTCCAACTCTTCAACACTCTAGAGCAATCCAAACAGGAAGAAGCCTATGAGAAATTTAAAAACCTGGCACGAAGCATCGAGCGAAGCCAACAAGTGGCTGAAGCGGTGCGGTTCTCTCTCAGAGCAAGCTAGGGAAACAACTTGAGCTCTAGACAAAGCGGAAACCGCGATCATATTCCTTCTGATAGTTACAAGAACGAACATCAGCTTCATACCGTAGCATGTTCGTTTTGCAAAAAGCGAGGGCATTTCAAACGGGATTGCTGGAAGGCTAGAGGTGCTCGCAACAAAGAGTGTCCGTTACCATCTTCAACACCAGGCAACTCTGCACCTTTCGACAGACAATCTTCCAGCTGTAATCAAAAAGAGCAAGGCCCAAAAGTCCAGACTTTTACCACAACACTAGACAAGCGGGAATGTGGGGAGATCCAAGTAAAAGTGACTGCACAAAATGAGCTCTTCGGCAAACAGACGGTAGCCAAAGTAGATCTCTTGAGCATGTCTAGAAATGCTTTAATGGACGCTAGATCCCAAATCAGTATTCTATCGCTAAAATGCTGCGAGAAGGGCAAAGAGCAGGAT
>UZAF01017979.1:8498-25223 GCA_900617895.1 Haemonchus placei | reverse complement strand
ATATTTGTTATACTTGTAAGGAAATCAAATGATAACATGATAACTCTCGGAACCAATGTTCTGGAAAAATTGAACCTAGTGCTGAAAGAACAAAACGACACAGGGAGACAGAAGAACCCTAGAAGAAGAGGTCGAAATCAGCAAAGCCTCCCGGGACAAAACAGGAAGCTTAACAGGCACAATTCCGAAACGCAATGAGCTGTAGTAATACGACGAGCTGTAGTGAGCCGTAGTAGTGAACAAAATCAAAGGGCTCGTGAACGCATGAAACAAAACTACGGCAAAATAAAATGGTCTCGGAGCGACCTTTCGCTGTGGGGGAGAGTGTGCACATGAGAATCCCCATAGAAAAAGCCTCGTCGGCACATTGTAAGCTAGTACATGAGTGGAATGGACCATTCATTGTCACTGATGTCAGAGACAACAGCGCACTGGTCGCCTCTATGTCGGGTAACGCTGAGCCGCTAAAAGTGCAGTTTGATCTGCTTAGGAAATTGCCGATAGGCATAAATAATGGACCAGTACAAGCTGTCAGACAGAAAAGGAAAAGGGGCAGACCCAAAAGTAGAGGCAATCACTCTAAAACTGCGTGTCTCAGAGTCGACGTTGGGCCTTCGCAGCAAGATCTATTGCATCTGTTCCATCCGTGCACGTGTAACATCTTCCACACCCAGGCTCAGACAACCCTGTCCAGTCCACGTTCCAAAGTCGTTGAGGAGCTTAGAGAAACCGCTAGAGGATTCGATGCACGTGTAGTCGATGCGTATNGAACGATCGACACGACGGTGCCATTGGGACTCTCTGCTACGAGCCTCGGAATCAGCCCAAAACGTGATGATGACAGATTTCATTCACGGCAGCGTGCGGTGTTCCTGAAGCAAGTCAGAAAATTTGCCATGCGCACACTATCACTACCAATATTCTTTCCAGCCAAGCGAGACAAGAGAGATGATGACGCCGATACCAACGCCAGTTCAACCAAGCCCTAGGACGAGCCGTTGAAGAAGAAGAAGCCGAAGATTGTCAATCCGCACCTGATATATGTACGAGACGCCAAAGCCGAACGCAAACGCCACGCGCACCTCATGAAACAGAAAAAGGACAGCATAGCAAATGTGAGCCGTCGGAGCCTGGCTTCCCCACAGAGAGGCGTGTAGAGAATGTCGAAGGACCGTCAAGTGATCAAATTGTTAATATGATCTACTCGCTGTATCGATTTGTGGCACGGCGAGACGCCTATATAAGGGCGCACCGCCGCCATTGGTTCTCATTATTAATTGTATCTCTTCTTTTTTTTTGATAAAGCGTTTACCCTCGTGCTCACCGGACCCACAAGAACCCACAAACCCACAAATAACATATTCCAACGATGAGTCGAGTACTCCGAGAACTGCTCGAACGACATAAGGAATCTCATCTTGTTCTTTTCGTAGACCAGCTTTAAATATGGAACTAATCGTACTACTATTTAACGCGCTAGCTTTCTGCTCCAGCATCCATCACTTTCAGATGAAGCGAACTAGGGTGTTAATCTTCTGCTGTGACAAAGTCGGCTGAATTGTCTCAACACAGAGTGTGCGCCAAAGCCGTTTTGTGAGCTGATGCACCTTTTGCGAGGAATTTGAGTAGTTTTCGAAGTCCAATTAAGCACGGATCTAGTCAAAAATTCTTCGAAGCGGAAGCTGAAAACTGAAAAAAAAACTAGCTGAAAAGAAAGTTGCGGCCCAATTTCTTTGTAGTCTGTGGAATGTGCAAATTTGCAGATACTTTCTAAACTATCATTGGTGCAAAATTGGATCGCCTTATCTTCCGTGTATGACGGTTTCTCTGGATGCATTAGAAAACATGAAATTTCGTCAGCTGAGTAGTTGCTCCACTGTAAGAGCTTTTTGATCGCAAAAAGGGTTCTCAGTGGGCACCCGTCCGAATTGCAACTTCAAAATGTCCAATCATTCTCCTCATGCTCCTTTCTAGACTGCGACGGATGTGCTTTACAGCATTTTTTACACTTAGTGACCTTTGAAGTTGAAAAACCTGATCAAGAGCTAACATCAAGTGTGCCCCGTTCTGAAGCCCCATGAACTTTGTCTCGCTAATGTTTTATTGTCTCTGATGTCTTACCTTTACGTCGACTAATTAAGTTCGCTTCCTGTACTACGTATCACTTTAACCACGTCTGATTGCAAAAATTAGGCTGCCCTCGTTCTACGTATCTGTTTCTTGAGTGATTTGAAGCTGTCAAATACCTACCTGTCAGCCACTGAATTTTCTGTCAAAGCGACATCAAAAGGCTTGCAGAACTCCTCGGACTCATTAGCACTTTTCTCGGCATGGGGAAGGGAGGAGCTTTCAAATGAAACTTCTTTTCCAGGCTGTTCATCATCATCCGATGAGGAGGCTTGACATGACATTAATGAGTCGCGCTGTTGAAGGAGACCAGGAGGATCGGAGCCGGCCACGGCTCTTGAAATGGGTTGTTCATCATCCGCTAGGACCTCGACATTAGCTTCCACCAAGTCATCTCCCATCGTTTTGCTGGCACTTACGGCGAAGGGTCCAGCAGATGCAGTTTGTATGTAGAATCCATCGGTTGTCTGAATAAAAGCTATTTGCCACCCATTAAATAAATTTATATGGATTCAGCAACAACATATATCAATGTAATACCACGGCATACACAAACCGCTAGAAAGGAGACAAAGAATCGCTTTCGCAAGAGGAAGTTAGAGGAAGGATCAATGGTTTGACCAAACTAACGAATCAATAAAGTTAAAGCATACTGACATCGATGGGTGACTGAGATAAGTGGTGTGCCAACAATAAGTCTTAAGGCAAAAAAGATGGTGGTTCGAAAGACAAGAGTCCGCGAGGAAAGCTAATTGTAAGGAAAGGAAAGTTTGAGAATTGAGATACTATCAGCTGAGATGATCTAGTGAAGTAGACCAAGGGGAGCCGTTTCTCCTTTTATTGCACAACACTGTTTAATCCTCGAGCATGGGAATGTTGAATGTCAGTTCACTGTATCCGTGACTCGTCTCGTCACCCATATTTCAAGGTCGCTGCCGGCTTGTCGAGGAGTTCAATCGTCAACGTCTCCATCCAGCGATCAAGCTCGTCGCCCATTGCTGATGCGTCCCCTGCCCATCACCTCTGAGCCCATCCCCTCCATCGTCTAGTGTGCATACCCGCTGATCTCTACTAGTCAACAGCGACTGACCAGACCTCTATATTTACTGCACATATCTGATAAACCCTGCATTCATATTGCATGGCGCAGAAGTATAGGAGGTCAGCTGGCCCGACATTCCCGTACCAGATTACTCAAATAGGGGAGGGTTTCAACCTCCCAATAATTTTTGACTGGACATTCAGGTGTATTGATAGAATTCAGAATGAATATAAAAATTTAAACTGCTGAATTAGTTACTCACAAGAGTAAGGGCCTCCAGCTTTGCTTGCCTGAAGTTTGGGAGTAATGTCAGCTGAATGATCGTTTGTCCGCAATAACAGCATTCGTCACCCACGGCAGCCGCACCGCTCTCCGGCTGAGACCGGATTGCAGTGTAAGTAAAGGCTATGGCCGAATCTGAAACCCTCGCTTTCCCCTCTTTCTTTTGGTTTCTAACCATCATTTCTCGGCCCCCTTCTTCACAGTCAACGCGATCATTCGGATCAACACTCGTGCCGAAATGACTGCGGGCTTCACCAATGCCCTGCGCACTTTTCCTCTAGCGTCCTGTAGCAACGTTCGTCGCATAGGATACTTTCAGACTCCTTCCTTTCATCCATGCAGCGTTTATTCGGTATTTAAAGTCGGTCCACGCTGTCAGCGACTAAGACACTCGAATGATCCCGTATTCTTTCGATGCGTTCCTCTTGGCAGTCCATGACTAGCTCTGTCCTTTCTTCGAAGCTTGTTTTACTCTGGGCGGAGTGCGTCTCCCTTTAGCACATTCTGCTACTTCTTCAGCTATCCTAAGTTACACTTTGCTCCTCACGATAAGAGCGATGTTATCAGCATGGTCTGTTCTCGATATCAATTACCCTTGAGAAACCGAAGAATGACGAAGCTACCAAACACATGAGGTAGTAAGTACGATTTTGATCGCATCAGGTAACCGTGGCCCCAATGAATTGTGCAATATAGCCGTTAATCGCAATCAATGAAGCCAAAGCTGGTGCCGATAAACGTAACGAGACCACCTACCGGCAAGGAATCTGCAGCCATTAAATTTCTATTTGAGTCTTGATCACAGGACGAGTACCAAGGGGTGCTAAACTAGCTAATAAACCTTGATTTTATGAATAAATTCTTGAACGCATCCACCTGAAACGAAACAGCGGTCGAAAATGCTCGCGTGACAGTGATGGCAGATTATGTTGGGTCTGAGCTACCTAAAAAATGAGAAGTTACTGTATTTGTGAATCAGAAGACAGAAAGATTTCGAAACGTTCCCAATTGCGAATGTTGTAAGAACATTTCTCCATATGCAAACCTTTTCAGATGGCTCGCTTTTGCGATGCTCCAAGTCTGAAGACGTTAAGATACGATGCCGAAATTCTGAAAAAAATCTGGTTTCACTCTAATGAAGCTAGAGTCACTCCTTGACAGGACAGGAGCCGCAGTAGACAGACTTTGAACAACATTGCAGTATTCAGTGGAAGAGTGCCATTATCACTCTTTTGCTTCGCACATCACCTATGTATGGCACGCAACATAAGCCGCTATTGCGCCTAGCCTCACATATATCTAGAAACTCTTCAATCCTTTCATTCAACAATCGAACATGGTTCTAAGGACAAGAAGTAAAGTACGCTGGCTTCTATCTTACCTAGCGAGGCGAAACCGTTCGTGTAGCCCCGCCTACGATTATAGACGTCGGTAGAACATACGCTTATCACAGAGGGTCTGATGAAGTCGATACTTCGCTTTTTTATACCTCGACTAGTGAGAGCACCACTGAAGGAGTAGTAATTTTTGCCACACCAATGACCCCAACGTGAAGCCCGCCTCCTTCACCGTAAGCAAAGCCCACCAGTGCTACCTACATTCAGTGTTCCCATCCCATGCCCTATGTCTCTTCCGAATTTGAACCGTTTGGCTTCAAAGAAACGAATTCTAGCTCCGCTGCGTGAGCAGAGTTCACAACCGCCAATTACCATCAGTGTCTTATCCCAATCATGTGTTCTTTACACAGTCGCACGCTCTAGCTTTGAATCAAGGGCTCTTGCTCACGCGCCGTTCTTATGAACGGATTCAATTTTGCCATCTACCATGAATGTTCTTTGTGCCACTAAGTTTCAAGGCCCTTCATACAGACGCTTAATCTTGAAATCAACAGATAGACTTAGCGAACCATGTTGCTACAATTCGGATCGCCTAGCAAACGCCGGACACCCCATCTACTTATTACGGAGTTGTCAGTTAAGCTGCCACTGCTTTTTTTGGAACAAACGATACTTTTTCTGTACACGAAATCCGACAGAGGACTAACAGTGCGGTGCAAGTGGTATTCAGTAGCTGCCGATGCTTATGCATATGGTTAGAAGTTTCTATCTCTACTGGTCTTCATCTTGAAATTTATTACCCACCCATTAAAGATTTAATTGTTGAGCAACTGAAGTTTTGGATGATACCCGCAAATGTTGCCAAGTGATAAATACACCCTTANCTAACAGTGCGGTGCAAGTGGTATTCAGTAGCTGCCGATGCTTATGCATATGGTTAGAAGTTTCTATCTCTACTGGTCTTCATCTTGAAATTTATTACCATTAAAGACCATTAAAGATTTAATTGTTGAGCAACTGAAGTTTTGGATGATACCCGCAAATGTTGCCAAGTGATAAATACACCCTTATCAGGTGTAGGCATCAATGGAACTTCGTAATTCTACAGATCTAAATATCACTAGTTGGGAATCCCAGATTAGTTGAGATAGGATGGGTTTTGTCGCGAACGATAAGTGTTCCTTCGCTGATAGCAGAAACTCTCGCTTTCTGAGACCTCTTATCAGCCCTTATAGTCGTTATCAGCCCTTGTCACAGAGTACCTACGGACCGCTCACACCCTACAGCATCCAAGGAAATGTCATTGTTCCACTGGAAACACGAGGTGCGTTACAGATCTAGTGGCTCTAACGCTATGGCTGTTTGTAAGCCCTTCTCGCTTGTTATCGGTCTTTGCCACCAGCCACCTACTGTTTCCCCACTTACCACACCATCTACTGAAGTGCCAAACTTCACTGTTCATACGAATAAAGTTACAGACCTAGTGGCCTCCTATGGCACGTTGTAAGCCCCTAACAACTGTGATCAGCCCTTATCATCAGACATCTACGGCGCCTTCCTACCAGCGGCTTCTTCTGAGGGTCACTATAGCCCTTATCAAATGTTAACACTCTTCCTACCACTAACCACCTTGCTGCTATATTACTCCTACTATATTTGAACGCTCTAGGTGCACGGGAAAAGACGTTATTCCACTCAAACATTCACTTCGCATAAACGTCGCCCCCTGCGGGCGAAGTCCCTTATAACCACCCATTGTAAGTGTTCACATGTTCCTGTCCATCGTACTGCCGTCAAATTTAGTCGCTCTAGATCCACGAGGACAAGAGCTGTGAACCTCCGGTCGGACACACACATACAACATCCCAGACACCTACACACACAAATACCTAGGCAAGCAGCGTTATACATAGTGGGATTTGTAATCCGCCGAGTGTGTCTGCTCGTTTGTCTTTGCACAAATACATGTATTACAAGGTGGGCCAAAATTATGATTACACAGACATCGCATCGCCAAAAACGAGTATTGAGCAAACGAAACAAAGTAACTTCAAAAAAAACAGTTCATCACAAATTTCTTTTACAGGGGAAAGCAGGGCGACGAGGGAAAGCATCCACCGTGACACGCAGGCAGGATGCGTCGAGTTGATCCCAGGCTTTTTGCAATGCCTTCTTGAGACTGTCCAGGTTGTTGTGTGGTTTAGCGCATGCTCTCGCCCAGGGTTGACCACACGGAAAAATCCACTGGACTCAGGTCTGGGCTGCTAGGTGGTCACTAATCGAAAAGCTATGAAGTCGTGGAACGCTTCTCTACAAAATTCTTGAACAACTCCTGATTTGTGGCCAGGAGCTCCATCTCGTTGAAGTGTCCATTTTGAATGGGCAACGTGCTCTCTCGCCCTCGGCAAAACTTGGTCCTATAAGATTTTCAAATAAGCTAACCCATTAACTTTTACTCCTTGAGGTACGAAGATCAGTGGTGTTTTCGCTTTGGCGGTTATTGCCGCAAAGACCATCAAAGCAAGTGGATGTGCTCTGCGTTGTATCACTTCCTTGGTTTCAACTTTGCATAAATCCTGTCATTCTGTTAATTGTGCACTTGTCCCACCGTAAATACCTTTCCGTCAGTTAATAGAATTTCCCTGTGACGATCTCCTTGAAACCGGTAAAGCAGAGCGATGTTAGCGACCTCTTCTCTTCAATTTAACTTGTTCACTTAGATAATATTCTCTGGATCTTTTGAAGGCCCTGTGCGCAGGTGATCTTTCACGATTCTGCGCAGGGAACTTTGTGAAATATCTGATTCTTTGGACATTTTGCGCCCAGATCGAGCTCCACTGCGACGCAGACTCTCGCCGCCGCAGATTTCTTGATATTCCTTCTACAAGCCTCTGTGCTTTCTCTACCCTTTCGATACGCCGATGTACTCAATCTAGAAATATCGCGTGCCCAAAATCCCTGTAGATGCAAAGTAACGATTGTTTCACGATGTTGCGACGCTTTCATTCTTTCTTAAATCAATCGAATTCTGGTGTCGTTTGGAAGGGAATAATGTAACCTACCTAGTTAACTGCAAAAAACCGACCGAAATTTTGAAAACTCGGAGAAAAATCGATTTACGCGCCCGCGCGCGCCGTAATCATAATTTTGGCCCACCCCGTATATATAGTAAGATTAACATCACCGTCAAGGAGCCCTGTACCAAATGCTCGACGCATATGACTTTTGAGGGCGCCTACTACACCTTCAGCTCCTTTACTTAATTAACGGATGGAGAAAACCCGCAATTTTCATTTCCGTCGCTATGAAAGACAAGGAATTTTCCTACAACACTGCTGAGGTTTAGACTTATGTTTGGATTCATTCCGTGCGCACAATGCACAGGTGAGAAAAAATACATCAGTAAAACACTGGAAAATCAAACATTAATTTCATACAAACAGAAACCAGTAACTCGAAATCTGGCAGTGACACCTGGAAATATGCTTCAGCCTAGCAGTCGGTCTCGAAAAAACGCTAGCGCTCTTTCAGAACAGCTTAGATTACTCTTGAGGTTTTCTGGTACAACAGAGAAATCTTAGGAGTGTTTTTTTTATCGTGAGCTGCATCTTTCGTGTTAAGTCACATACCATCATGAAACGCTCTTGTAGCCCTTTTGCTATGCGGTTCAACACTATTATAAATCGTTGCTTTATAAAGGCCGACCGGCTCAACACGTTGTACGAGTGAGTGTTGATAAGCTATGGCATATAAGGTTGGTAAAAGTAAGGGTTGATATTGGTAAAGTTGATAAGGTTGATAAGTAAAGGTTGACATTTGATTGAAGTTTTGTCCATAAATCGCCAACCTTGTGAGACTTTCGCTTCGCGTACTGCGGCGTGAAAACAGCAGCTAACAAAACATCAAGTCAAAACAAGTGTTAACATGTGAAGTTTACAGCTTAACGATTCAGTGCTGATATTGGCCGACCGGCTCAACACATTGTACGTGTGAGTGCTGACAAGCTATCCTACTTTATATAATTCGCTAAGTAGGTCTGTTGGTGTGTTGGTGTGTGTGTCTGACCGGAAATTAATAACTACGGTCCCCGTGGACCTAGAGCGTTCAAACTTGGTGGCAATACGGGGGGCAGGATGGGAACACTTACGGTGGGTGGCAGGACCAGACTCCATGCACAGGGGGCGGGGCGTGCGCGTTAGAAATTTTGGGCCGCAAATTCATAAGTCCTGTCCCTATGGTCCTAGAACATTCAAACTTGGTAGGAGTATAGTGGGCAGGATGAGAACACTTATGGTAAGTGGCAGGACCGGACTTCGTTCACAGGGGGCGCGGCGGGCGCGTTAGAAATTTTGGGCCGCAATTTCGTAACTCTTGTCCCCGTGGACCGAGAGCGTTGAAATTTTGAGGATTACACTTTTCGTACTAACAGTGGAACCTTAGCACTTCAGAGAACTGATCGTAACTGATAAGAGAAGATAAGGGACCCAAGGAGGCCACCTACCAATCAAAATCCTAATNCGGCGGGCGCGTTAGAAATTTTGGGCCGCAATTTCGTAACTCTTGTCCCCGTGGACCGAGAGCGTTGAAATTTTGAGGATTACACTTTTCGTACTAACAGTGGAACCTTAGCACTTCAATAAGTGATGTAGGATATGACGGTATCGTAGGTTCTCGGTGACAAGAACTGATCGTAACTGATAAGAGAAGATAAGGGACCCAAGGAGGCCACCTACCAATCAAAATCCTAATGTTTTCAGTATCTACGATGTAGCTTTGAACGTTCAGTATGTTTCATTCGATAAGACGGGATGGTAGAGCAGGGTGACAAAAGTGAGTGGTTAGTGCAGTGAGAGGGACCCATTAGGGCAATACGATAAGCAGATTAGACCTTTGTTCATTTCTATTAGATTACGGCCACTATCCAGCAAGGTTTGTGATTCAATGAAGGATTCTCTCTGCTCTATATCATTTGCGACAAAACCTAATAGACCGCCCGTAATTTGGAATTCTCAACTAATGATATCTCCGTAAAGAGAAGGGTCTGTTGACAAAGAACATCTGATAACGGTGCTATCATCGGTCAGAGCATCTCCACAGCATCATCTTTGGTTGTTTAACAGTTGGAGTTTTGATGGGTTTTTTTAATAAAGGGAGCAAGAGATCGGAAATTCCAATCAAAGGCGTAGGCACCGACTTTCACTGTATACCATTTGCACTGCCCTGTTAGTCCTGAGTCAAATTTCGTGTACAGGAAACTACTATTTGTTTCAAAAAAGGAGTGGAGAGTTAGCCGACTTACTACAACTTTGACAAAGAAGGAGGGAAGCCCGGCGTTAGCCGGGCGAGCTGAGTATGTGATATGCTACGACGACATAATCTAATTCGAGCTCTGTTTCAGTTTCATACTCCAACTAAGCAGCGGAAAAACCTTAAAATCTATAAACTTTGAGAAAGGGGAAAGAAATTCTTCAGTTCAACATTTCTCGGGATAGGGTGTTTGACAAAAGGAGGAGAGCCTGGCGTNAGCCGGGCGATCCGACTGAGGCTTATAAGCCATTAAGAAGGCGAGGGCAAGCGGGTCTCGGTAGTGTAAGGGATAAGAGCACGGTCCCCGGAGAGGACAAGTACGGGTTCGAGTCCCGTCCGATAATGAAGTTTTGTCCATAAATCGCCAACCCTGTGAGGCTTTAGAAAGGATTCTATCCTATGTTGTACATCTTGCTTGAGAGCCCTGCTCAACTACGACACATATTTCACACCTTCGAGTAGAAGCGGTAATTGAAGCACTGGGCAATCAGGGCACCGGAACTTCTTCCCGAATCCCCACGGAAAGCGGCAGACGTCACGCGGCGGCTACCCTATCCTTGCAGTGGGGAGTTCAAATGTTTCCCTTCGAAGCACGCGATCGGGTCCGGCGAACGCGACTCCGCATTCGGGGAGAAGACGACATCGTGCCTATAACACGCCCTGGTCGGAGGTAATGGGTGTCATCCCTAGACCAACACGATCCACTGTACTACTCTACCTCGCAAAGTGGTGAATTGAGACACTACTGGGTGCTCTCGAGAAAATCATCGGAGCGACAGGTTTTGTAGGTGATGGACATCTGTATACCAGCAATTCCGCTCGCGGATCTCCTCATTCCTGCTAGAAATAGCGTGATGTATTGCTCCTGGTCATTTCGCCGTGTCTTCTGCCCTTTGAGACCACAGCCTACAGACGCAATGTTGCTGCGAAGTGTCACTTACCACGTCCTTAGCTGTGTGGACTCGCTTCAACGCAACTCACCTTCACGGTTCATAAAACAGATCCGTCTTGCGGGAACCTGGAAAAACAAACCTCCATAGAGCGGTTTCCCAGCTCAGCGACGTGCGTTGAAAACTCCGAAAGCGTTGACACACTGCAGCCAAACGTTCACAGCACTGGGCATCGCCTATTGACGTAGCCGAAAGTCTATTGGAGAGTCCGCGCCGCTTCCCCTGCGCGTACAACGTTGCCAGCAAGCGACCTGAGCTGTCGACGTGCATCCACAACGCTGCGTTCTCAATGCACGTCACTGAACTCTGAAAACGCTCTTACGCTGCCTCAAAATAACGAAATTTAACAAGAATTGTGTGAATCTTCGCATGCTCCCCACCTATTGCGATCGACGATATCTGGTGCTTTTTTCTGAATGTTACTTTCAGTGCCAAGCAGCTGAAATCATGCTTGCGATGTATTTTATAACCGATAATTAAGATAAAAGAAAAGAAGCATCTTACACTAGTGGTAGATTACAAGAAAAGCATAGGTTACGGTGAACTACGAGAAAAAATGAATGACCCTTGCAATGTTCTTTTCGGTACTGATAGTGATTATTATTTGTGATAGAGGGAGTTCAAACAATATTTTCCTACGCTATACTTGACCTTCAACGATTATCATACTCGATAAAGATAAGAGCATTAATCACATATTTATAAAATGTTTATAACAACACTCAACAAGAAACAAGATTAGGCAGCTGCGACCTTGGGCTTGGGAGTAGTACCCTCACGGAATCCATTCCTGAAAAAAAANAAAAAAAACGAAATCGAGAGAAAGGAGAGAGTTGCAGAAACTTAACATGCCATCTTCCACTTTCAATGCCGAAAATGGCAAAGCAAAAAAGCAGAATAAACGCATCAATTTGAAAGACAACTCGGGCGAGATGGTGTTAAACGTGACCCGCCTTCTAAAATACCACGCAGAAAACGCATGTGTTGACTAGGTTCCTTGCTCACTTCTACCTGCAGTGGGGATGATGTTCACCAGAAGCTGAAGTTAAAAAAAAAACCTAGCCTTTTTCTTCAGCAGACTGCTCGCAAGTTCGAGTTACGTAATAATAAAGATTACAAACTTTTTCTTGACTTAGAGTAGTGAAAAATGGAATTGCCCGCTTTATCGAACATATGAAAATCAGTGGCAACATGATGTGCGAAGTGTTTCCTCAGATTGCTAAACCACTTAGAGAGAAAGTTGAGATCAAAACTCTGATTTGTTCCTTATATCAAAGAAAAATGATCTCACACTTAGTAGCTCTTGATTACAGAAGAGAAATTTGGTTCAGGCGTGTATCAGTTTAATGTATTGTTAGCATTGAAAAAACTAGGACGTTAATTCTGGCCTAAAGGGGGCCTACAGTCATTACTGGACAACCATGAAGGACATTTTCGGTAGAAATGTGGATGGTAAGATGTTCAAATTCCCTGACTTCTTTTGAACTGATGACTGAGCTGACGGGAATTATGCTCTATGAGTATGATCAATACAGCACCGAAAAATTCACTTTTTGGCTATCCTAGAGAACGGAATTAATGTAATTCTACGCCGATTTCATATTCCTTCGGGTACGAAATGAGACATTGTGCAGTAAGCAGAAACACACTCACGACACAACACCTCCTCCACTGGGATTGAAAAATAAGAATTTGACACTTAATGTAAATTGCCCCTGTCACAGGACACCACACAATTTAACATCACACAATTGTCATTCTCAAATGGTGATTCGTCAGTGACCAAAACTTCGGGAGGTGCTCAATTTGAATGGATTGCGAGGGAAATCCGCTGGGCTTTAGGGTTTCTCCAAAAAAAAAAAAAAAAAAAAAANGGCACTCCGTTGGGTGCTTTCAAAATTTAGGCTGAAAATCCTCATGCACCTTCTTCGCTGTTATAGCGCGAGAGAGATTCAATAACGAGCAAGTATTGAGAACACACGCACTACTAAGCAAGACATATTCTATGATCAAGAACAACTGTTACGAGAATGTTCGTTAGATAGTCAAAGGTGATTTTATACCTGATCCCATCTCAAAATGGAAGTGACAATCTAAAAAATGACGAAACCCTCAAAACTCGAAATTGGTTAACTAGATAGAAAAGACAGCCGACATTACCTAATAAAACCGTTTATTAAAAATTAAGGAGCACATTTCCGACAGACATATAAGACGCGGCAAAATAGTCACGCCAAGCATACGGAATCAGAAAAAGAAACGAGTGAGAATGACATCAAAAGGATTTCTATGAGAGATGCCAATGTCAGAGGTGAGACAAGAGGCGAAGAGGTGAAGTACATTGTGAAGCGTAAGGCGCTTGGTAAAAGAGGGAAAACAAGGTTCTGCCTGACTGACTAGGAACTAAAAATACTACTTGGAAATAGCAGATAAAGGGAAAACTGAAACACTTCTGCGACCGCTATGGGTCAATGCTCACGAGCATGAAATTCAACCAGCAATAGTTATTGGGTGTTGTCAGACACGGTTTCCATTTGCTCAAAAGACCACTTGTAGCATTCTTCTAACACAATAGGTTGGCAACTAAGCGAATGCGGGTTTCTCTAAGCACTTCGAACCTAATCCTACAGGTCTTTTCAGGAAGGCGATTCAGATTTATAGGTCAGGTGCCTGAAGATTCTAGAATAAATAANTTGTCAATTACTTATTTCCGTATTCCCTTACAAGAAGTTGAAGGGCTACTCAAATTCTGGCGGTGGACGTTATCGACTTGAGTGGCGAATATCATACATCTATAAAATTGCTAAAGTTTCCACAAACATATTTTGTTTATCAGACGGGGAAGATAGCGAGTGATGGCGATTTTACAGCCCATGTGAATTTAAATTGAACAGTACGCACTGGCGCACATTAAATGTATGGTAAACAAAACTTTAATAAATAAGGAACATAAAAAAACAGATTCGAAAAAAAGTTACCGGAAACGCCTGTGAACACTGCGAAGATGACGCATGCGACCGGTGCCAGTAGTTCTTCTACGGATTGACTTCGCTCCCCAGTTGTATTTACGTTTCTTAGCGTCAGGATAGCCACACGACGCACATCTCTTTTTTTGAATATGGAAACTTGACTTTCCACAACGCCTGCACAATGTATGCGACTTTACGTGCTTCTTACCGAAGGCCTGTGTACCCTTAGTCATCTGAAAAGTGATTAGGTAACCGTAAATTCACAAAAAGCTCCCAAGAGAGACGATGTACTCTGCGGAAAGTCATGTTGTAAATGGCAGACAGAGATATAATGGAGAACTAAAGGCACAGCGATGATTTTCAGTTGCACAAGAATGGCGAGTTGCAACAGAGATTCCCAGTTTGCAGCAAAATTTATGAAAAGAAATCAACCTCTCATGCTCGCCACAGATATCATATCTCCACCGACTAATTCAAAATAGTCACGTACTACACACATCGTCATCTTCAACCATTCTACATTCAAACATTTTACGGCATTCATGCTATAAAGCTAGGAAGCACTAATTCTGTTAGATGCAGTTCTTCTGCAACCTCTTCTGGTATTGTATTAAGCATAAAATTCCGATATTCTTTCATCTGTTACGAAAAACAACATAAACACCCGGCGAAAAACACGAGCATTACCTGCGTATCCAAAAATAAGCAAAAACCGGCCCCTTCCTTCTGCCTCTGACCTGAAGCTTCAAGAAGTGATACCTACTTGAAGTGGACCAGAGAAAATGGTATAAAACCCTTATACACGCTATCCGTAGTGGACAGCAATTCGATAGCCGATGTGCCTACGGGATATGGATACGAAAAACGAAGAAATGGTTCAGGTAACATCAAATGATTTTCGAATAGACGATCCTTCTCGAAGTCGAGGAGGTTAGCAATGAAAGGCTCCCATCTCTTGTTAATAGATCCTATTCAATAATTACTAATGGCTTCAAAGTTGTTGCAAATTGTAGGTAACGGCCAACTGGGCTGACTTGTGCAAATCAAAACTACAAAGATCCAACTTATCAGAACAAAAAAAAAACATTTCCCTAAAGAAATATAGATATCTGCATTTTTGTTAAGCGTTCCGAGAAACAACGTCAAAAGAACCCAAGGAATGATTAACTATTCTTCCTAAAGCAGTAGAAACGATTGAAACCATCAAACCCAAGGAGAACCCTCTCAAAACTAACTAATAAATAATCACATCCAAAGAACTGCCAAAACAAGTAGTTGAAAGAGAAAACCGACACGATTTAATTAGTGCAGCACACTGAAAAGAGCCAGAAATTTAGGACAAATAGAAAAGTCGAACTCAAGCAGGAGCTCGCACAACTTTAACAGTGTTCGTTCCGTGCGGGACCAAGCCTTGTTGCGTAGCGGTGTCCTTTAACATTGCACTGATGTTGGGTGATGTTGCCCAGCATTTTTCAACCGAACTCCTAAATTGAAGACTGAAGGGACCTTCATTCATGATTTCATTTCCAAAATACCTGCGTGACGAAGGAGATGGCGCTCAAGGAGAGGTCTAAGGGATGCAAACCGTCATGCAGCAATTTTTCAGTGGAACTGCCGTGTGTCAGAAAAGTGACGATTGAGCAGGAAATTAGTAGCGCTCGGGGCCTTGCTCTGTTTGTACCTCATCCCNCCCCCCCCCCCCCCCCCCCCCCCCCCCCCTACTTTCCTAAGAGATGTAGTTACCTGCTGTCTTGAGCACACGGTAACAGCATCACGGATTCCAAAAAGAAGACTGATGGAAATTCTTGCTTATTTAAAGCGTGTGACTTCTTTTCCCTTAATCTATCGGTGACTTTCGAGTGGAATCGGTTCCGAAGAGATATGAGTGCAATACTCATTTCCCACATCAGTTCGTTAACACATTTCTGTCATGAGTTTCCTCCAACTTGACGACATTTCCTGATGATTGGTGAAGTTAGAGGTGTGTAGAATAAAGTAGCCCTGTGGAATTGGAACCTTCAATTATGGTAGTGGCACAGGCGATAGGAAAGGAACTCTGATAGTAAGCAGTGGGTTGGGCCACGCCCACACGGGGTGGAGCATGCGTGTAATGCGTGACCGGAAATTCATAACGCCTGCTTCCCAGCATCTAGATCTATCAAATATGTTAGGGGCACAGGCAGCAGGAGTAAGCGTTGTGTGCAGCGTTAGGTGCTTCTTCCTCTTATACACAGAACGAAAGGAAATATACATTTCGTCTTTGAAGCAGAGAATATAATTGAAAAGCATTCCCGTATACAGGCAAAATAATCAAAGCACTCAAAGGGCAATGATAAGTCCTTCTGTGAAGGTGGTGTAGTGGTGTAAATGAAGGAATAAGGGTCTACTCAATGAAATAATAAGTGCGGATGATACCGTCATGAAAGCACAGAATAATAGTAAGTAATCCTTATCGTAATACACAATCCATCCTTGCCATTGGCGCTGTTAGAGGAAGAAGTGAGACCTGCTTTTTGGTGGTTCCGCTTGACCCCGCGCCATTTAGGGGCGTGGGTTAAGGGAGTCGTTCTGGCAGTGAGACGACGAGATATCGATATGGGATCCTTCATCCACCTTCATTCCTACCCAATAAATAAGGAACAGTAGGAACAGCGAGCTAAGAGAGATTGAGATTCTCAGTCTCTCTTAGCTCGTCATTTTTATTTTTTTTT
>UZAF01017978.1:0-36408 GCA_900617895.1 Haemonchus placei | reverse complement strand
GGGGTGGAGTGAGCACAAATTCACTCTGGTTGGAAATCTCAGAAACCATTTTTAACTTCTTGTTTTCGTGGACCACAGCATCCCTATTTGTAAAAGTGCAGGGAGTGGGTCAATTTCGACGCAAAAAGGGAAGAGACGAAAATATAAGACCGGCGTAGGCCGAGAATTCTAGTTGGCGTATATCAAAAAGCTGAAACTGACTCGAATATTAGATAAAAATATAAAAATTGACACGTCTTTTTTTCTTCTCCGAACAGACAGGTAGTTGTCATGGCTGCTAATCGTTTATGGTTGAAGGAAATGTCGAATTTCTATGTTGCAGTCGTGAAAGCCACTCTTTATTCGCCTACATCTAATAAGGAGGTGGAATTGTGTTCTCCTGAAGCCGTGGGCAAGGATCTCGCTGTCGTTAGTTTCAAGTGCTCTGAATTCACATCAGGCACGTACGCCTTGAGAATCTATCCTAATCAAGCCGGAACCACCTCTTTCTCGGTAAAATTACTTATCACAAAGCTTTTTCCTATCTCTCCTAAGACACTTCGTTGAAGGGAAATGTCGTCGTTTTTGAGAAAACCCTCAATCTTACCACCTCTGTAGCGTTCTCAGCAAATACTAACGAAGACGCTGATTCCGGATTTCTCTGTAAGTTGTGATCCATCAAATATATAATACGTTAATACGGTCAGCTTATTTCGGCATTGAATGTGATCCATTACATATTTCAATCAACCGCAATATGTCGCTGTAAAATTGGTTGGATCGGCGGACACATCAAAGCACACCGTAACTTTGAAAGACGAGAATGGCACGGTACGTGAAGAAGTTTCCTTTAAAAATATATGAAAATTAGAGATGTGGGAGACGTTTGAAATAGAAACCACGAGACCCATAGGTAAACATTCTGAACGGAAAATCAAGCAACTAGGGCAAACAATAGTTTCTTGTTTATTTCTTGCACTTTCCCAAGGAAAAACTACTAGCCTTTGTCTTCCACGTCATGGAAGTAGGAAATGCTGATCGCCTTCCCAACTTTTTGACTTGTATCTTATTGAGTTTAGGCGGTAGATAAGTGGGCAGTGAATGAATGTTGATTGTCGGTCGTTTCGGTGTCTGGATGTTTGTATCTCCTCGTTCTGCTCCGTTTTCCAGCTAAACACTGCAGGAACGGCATCCGCATTCACGTATTGAAATTTTTAAATTCATCAATGGACGGGGGAAAGATATCTGTTACGGTAAAGAGTAGTTCTTACCACAAAAAGTTCGTACTACAAAACAAAATTTATATCCTCTTACAGAAAATCTGTTATAAGGCTGAAATCACATCAGTCTCAAGCTGTCCAAAGGATTATTTTGGGGATGGGGGGATAGGGGGAAAGCGGGGGGTGGAAGGCGCTAATATGAACATGAATGTTCTCATGCTTTATGATTTTATAGTTAGGCAAGGGACAGCAGTGATATTGACGATGAAGGTGCGAGGAACAAAGACGTGAACAAGTACCGGATGTTTTCTGGCCTACATACCTATGAACATTATCGCAAAAGTGTCAATTACAGTCAAAATGGAAGCCGAAACCTCTAAAAAAACGAGGCCTCGCCTTATTTCAGATACTTGTCGATCACGTGCCAGCTATTTCAAGAGAAAATTGTCTTTTCCCAATTGTTCTCGACTATGAGTGGTGGTGCCGTAAAGCAAATGGAGTTTACCAAGTACAGGTGAGATACTTAAGCAATATATTGGACCTGGTTAAAGCAAAAAGCTGATAGGGATTTAATCAAAAACAATAAACAAATTTTATAAAGATCATGTTTTACAGGAATCCAGCTGTCTCCAACTTGCGAAGCTCCTTATTTGCTCCACAATCGGGCTAAAATCCTTTTTATCTAAAAAGCATTTTGCACTGGAACTACGAGCCTAAATCAAAGTTTAATAGTTTGATATATACTCTAAAGCAGCAAAACTAGCCGAAAAAAATGGGACAGTTAAGGCAAGAATAGGCGAATAAGGCAAACTCCATACAATTAAATTTTTGCTTGGGAGAAATATTCGGGAAAAGCTTACAGGAAATAGGAAATAAAACATAGGAAAATGGAACATTTCACTGCTCTAATAGTAACGGTCACGGAATATAAACCCCATACCACCTAAATCTAGTTCTGCTCTTGAAAGATGTGTTCTGTGTAGAAGTGGCTTCGAATAGAGTATACAGTAAACGATGGACATCGTCTATGGAGTGAAAGTCATCAGTTCATCGTTGACGCCTTTTTTGAGTGGTTGAGAGACCTGGTAGTCCTAAACCGTGCCGAGAAAAATGATATGTTTAGGTAGATTCTACCGTCGGCCCCACGAATATCACACGAACACAAATACTCACATGCCTTGACAGAGGAGGCCAAGCTTGTGTTCATGGCAAGCTGAATATGGTTAGTATGCTTGCATAGGTATATAAAATTATTGAAGATCTTCTACCTTCTACCTCCCATTAGGAAATGTTCACCAGGATCAAAACTGCATTTGCGATATGGGATGGGCAGGGGCCGATTGCCTGACGCGTGTCTGCCAGAATGGAGGTAAGTTTTTTTCTGCAAATTGCATACGTCATGAATGGGACGAGGGAGAGTGGGTGTTCAAAAGCGGGAAGACGATTAGACTTCAAGACTACAGAACATAAGCATAGGAAAAGCAACTGTGAAGAACTGGGGGATCCTGTAAATTGTTGTGAACCTGTAACCTCCCAAATCGATTTCCAGTTCCTTCGTCTTTGAAGGAAGTTCAACATCATCTCTGAAAGTAAGGCTATGATGTAAAGGTTACGTTTGTGAGAATTGACGAGAATTGCGCTTTGTAAAATTCAGTGTTGGAGTTTTCCGATTTTTATGTTTGTTTCAAAGATGCCGTTCATTTAAAATTTTGGCGTATTTAGTTTAAGGCGATTAATGGAAGTGATAGTCTAGAACAGCGCAAAATCAGCTAAGAAAACGCGAAAATCGGCTTATTGGGAAATTACAATTCTTCAAAAAAGTAGTGAACTTAGGGGTTGGACGAGAATGTGACGACCAAGGTTGTATAGGAGAGGTATTTGGACGAGCTATCCAGGTGTGTCTTTCATTGCATGCAGCTGACTACGGTAAGCTGCGTGTACGTGCCTCTTCAGCAAATGAGAACTCGTCCGCTTTGGGTGTGTACGTTGGCTGAGCCGATTTCGAGGTTTTCGACTTTTTCTAGGCTGTTTTTCTACCTGACAGCACCCCTCGTGCTATTCTTGGGAATCACTCAGATCTGGAACATTGGGGATCATAGGTCCATTCTTGAGAGAATTCTCAAAAACCATTTTCATCATGAACTGTGCCTTTAAATCGCACGAATCTTACAGGAACTACGATGCCAGACAATACCTGTGCTTGTATTCCAGGCCAATATGCTGGAGAGTTTTGTCAAACAAGTACGTTTCAGGTACTTGGACGATTTGGAGATCTTGTACGTACTAGTCGTTGTTCAGGTTTGCTTAGCTGTACCTCATCACCCGAACTACCGTATTTTGCAAACGAAGTGGCATCGCTTATACTAGTCGTTGAACGATCAACGACTCCATTAACTTTGGACATCACATCTGCAATTATGAGATCAATTGCTGGCACTCAAATCGTTCTGGTTTATTGTGAGTCCAGAAATTTTTGGAGCCTTTATTTTTGCTCACCGTGTTCGTTAACAACAGAGGGGGTATGTCTACCAAATTTAACTCGGCATTTCACCATTACGCCTATTCAATAAAACGAACATTGAGGTAAAGAAACATGGGGTATCAATATTCAATATCGAATCTTAAGTATTAGAATATTACTTACTGTATAACAATTTACGAACGACAGGTACCTCCTCGGATATTTAGTGGGTTTTTTAGTCGAACTGAGTAGGAATTCAACTGAGGATTGGGACATTTCCATTTTCAGATGGAGGAGGACTGGACCCAACAGTCATGCTGTCGACGACGGACTCACAACTTTTCTCAATCTTTCTTAAACAACAGCCTGTTGAGAACGTCGACTCCTCAGCTCCTCCTGAGTCACCTTACAACGCTCTTCTCTTAGGAATGAAGGCTCAGGTGGTTAAACGTTTAAAAGAAAACGAATCAGTTATGTTTATTATACGAGTGAAAAATTATGTCTGAGAAGAATTCACGTGATGGAAACTGCACATAATGTATTGCAGCGCATAGGTAGGAATGAGTGTGGGGAGATGGAGTTAGGCTGGAGATCCTTCAAAAACCCGTAGACCAGAACGGGTGGTGACAGCTCATCTTTGGAGGCATTATCGCCGAATGTTCCAGACGCAAAAGGGATCTATCTAGCGGTGTTCCAGCATTACAATGTCCAATACCAGAGGTAGGATTATCGGCTCCGATATCCAAGTGCGCCAAATGCTCAAGGAGAGAACGATGGTGGGGACGACGATGCATATCACGATGCTCGGGCTATCAAGGAATGGCTGTAATTAATCGGCTTGATGAAACCCGGGCTCGAAGTTTTGGACGATGAACAGACGACAGTAAGATGAACCAGCCCTTTACCTGAGAGGTTTTTCGATAATATTGTGAGAAGACCTAATCTGACCTGAGGTTAGAGGACCACTAGCGGGGNGGGGCTCTGCTTTGCGTCTTTCATGCATTTCTCAAGGCAATTCCCAAAATATTCTTCAAAAAGCGATGTGGAAGAAAAATAAGGCGGCGATACAATGGAAGCATCCGGCGCGGCCGACATACTACTATAACTAGGACGGTCGTTAACGGTAAAAATATTCTTGTGCTAGCTCACCAACAAGAGTAGTCGCTAAGATCGGAACACGGGCTCTTACTCATGTCACTGTCGGCTCGCTGAAAACCCGTCGGCTCGCTGTTTCGGAGACTGCGTACAGGTCACTGACGGTCATGGTCACTTACGCAGCATGCCGGGAGCCGCGACTGAGAGTCGGTGATTAATAAAAGATTCAGACCACAAAGTAATGGTGATGATCACTACTTCACAACCCTTTTTCTGATGCAGACCTTGCTTGTTGATGTGGTTTAGCTCCTCAAAATCTTGGGCACCTATTGCTTCAGCTGTTCTCGTAGGCTTCTCATGTAGCTCGTCAGAAAGCCTTTCTTCAATCTAGTAGTGTCGGAATCCTTAAAATTGCAAGCGAACATTACATCTTGTGAGAGCATCAGGCTCCTACAGGAGCTCAAATTTGGTTTTTTAAAAGCGCTTATTGTTCCCTCACAGTTCCTCTACAGTCTAAAAATTGGAGAAAGACAGAAGTTTGGAGAAAAGAGACACGAAAGGCTACTCTCGAATAGATAAAGGAGCTGTAGGAAAACCCGATGTTGCATTCGACCTGAAAGAAAGAAACTTCAAATTTAGCATGAAAAGTATGAGAGAAGTTTGGTCGGATAGGACTTCAAGAGAGGAAGCACAAATCCATCAGGAAAAAGAAAAAATGAAGTCTGAGGAACAAAAGCACCTCAAAAGAATCGATATATAAGTTGGAAGTATGGCCTAATTGGGGGATCTCACAGGCNATGTTGCATTCGACCTGAAAGAAAGAAACTTCAAATTTAGCATGAAAAGTATGAGAGAAGTTTGGTCGGATAGGACTTCAAGAGAGAAGCACAAATCCATCAGGAAAAAGAAAAAATGAAGTCTGAAGAACAAAAGCACCTCAAAAGAATCGATATATAAGTTGGAAGTATGGCCTAATTGGGGGATCTCACAGGCAAAGTTCAACAGAACTTCTTTGATTGCTCTCCCTATTAACGGGCATTTGGGGACAAAAGAATAGAAGCAAAGGGAAATTGAAAGCAAAGTGGAGAAAGGTCAAAAGTGGGAAGTTCCGTGTCTGGCCTCAAAGCTAATGTTGGATTGCCCAATGAAATAGTCAGTTTCGTTGTCGTTTCCTTCTCAGCAGAGCCCAAACTGACACCCCTTCATTGGAGTCGATTTCGTCGCTACCACCATTATGAACAAGGATTCTACCCGTCCGAGGGAGGCGAGACAGTGATGTAGGCGACAGTCGAGGTCCTGTCATTCGCGAACGCAGAGTTCTTTCCAATGTTGCCACCTCAACCTTTCAATGCGAAACATCAGAGGAGTCAGCCATAGTAATTTTACACGCTCTTTCATCTTTTGCATGAATCTATAAAAAATAGGGCCGTGGTAGTGAATGAGGCGTCAGCAGCTTCCCTTAATGACATCACCTTCACTCTTTTCCACTTTAAAATTCTGTAGAATACTAGCTGCTTAACAATCTCATCAAAGCATTTGAATAAGACTTCCCAATTTCTCTGGCTGTAGGCTACAATTCGTTCAAAAACCAGAACTTTTTTATGCCAAGAAGTCGTGGACAGTGTAGTCCGAGAGCGAGCGAACGGAATTGAGGATCAAGTGACCTACTTGTTCCTACGTCCGTACCTAGTACCCAAGTTTACATTTCCGGATGAAGATTGAAATCTTGGCTTGTCCTGAGAACATCAAGCAACACACAATCTGCATTTGCGGCTCGGGCTCCAATCAGGCCCTCACCCTTAGGGCCTGCTCAATTACTTCCGTGTTGTTTCTTTTGCGACGAAGTTTTCCTTCAAGAAAAGGGATTTGATTGAACGAACTGGCGATCTATCTACTCCCAATGATACCTTATTATGAATTACCAAGGCGCTCACGGACCACAAATTGATCATTTCGGTGTGTTGTGAACGGAGTATGCACCAGCCTTCAGTTGAGAGTACTTGATCGGAAGCAGATACTCTGCGACGGAGTATAGCCTTCTGACGACTGCGACATTAGCCTTAGATCAACCTACTAGTCCCTGTTGAATGAGGGAGGCCACTAAGGGAGTCCGCACAAATTTGCGCAGTTTGTGAAGAGCAATTTGAGAATTCTTTACGAAAGAAAGAATACAGTAATGGAAAGGAAGGAGAAGTAAGGAGTTGTCACAAGTCGGCAAGATAAAAAGACAATGAATTTCTGACTTTTTTTGCTAAGTTTCCGCTAATTTTTCCATTTGTAGTAGAAATTTCAGCACCACTATTTTTGATTGTGATGATCATCTATTTAGTTAACCGCTCGAGCACTGTTGGTGTTAGTATCCCGTGGAGGCGACTTCCCCATCGATGACGTGTTGGTGAAGCAGCTTTCTCAGCAAAGAGTTGATCTTCGTGTGTTCACCGAACAATACTCTTCAAACTTCTCAACTTTGGCTATGTTAGGCAATGGCATCTCTTTCGTCGCTAGTAGAGACGACTTTCAAGAGGTACGTTTATTTATTTAAGGTCTAGTATTACAGCGGGGCTATTGAGTACTGCAGTAGCGACGTTTTCCGACAGATTTTCCTTTACAAACTGTTGCTCTGCCCCAACTCTCAAAAAAAAATCAAAAAAAATCTTGACGGATCACTCTTTTTCTTCTTCTTCCCTGTTGTCTAGTTTTATAACATCATCCAAATGACATGCACTTTTTGAACTTTTTGTGAAGCCCATGCTAAATTTTGACTTCTCGTAACTGGACTGATCCACAATTGAACGCGTATCTTCGTGGTGTTGCGCTAGCTCGCTCACAATGTTGAGCTGCGTCCTCATGGTTACCAGGGAAAAGAAAAGCAAACTACGTTATTCTGCCACCAACTGTGGGCCTTCTATAGGATCTTCCTTGCTACCCTGAGACCTACTTGAGGATTTTACGATGTAATTCTTTTCGTTGTGTGCCATCTATGCGTCGACTATGCTCTGATGGCTTCTATCTCAGCATTACGATAATCATTTCACAACCTACTCACAAAACTTTTTTTTTCGCTTCCTGATTGTTGACTAGAAAACTCGATTTGCAACACCGTCAGAGCATTCAAGTCGCAAGTATCATGTTCGTTAGTCATAAAAGTAATCCACTAAAATCCTGTGCACAGAGAAGACCCAGAATACCCACAGATCAACCTTTTTTGCAACTTCTTCTCGTTTAACTCAGAGCTCTTTGTTTGGAGTTGAGTGGAGCGACTGTTTGCAATAAAAATTCCTCGAGATCACTGATTTCGCTATAACAAGTAGCCGTATATATCATATAAGTTGCAAACGGGGAGGGGAACGAGGTTTTCAAGTGTCAATCAGAATACCTCCGAATGATTTTCAGGTTTACTTTCCGAACTACATAGTGCCAATAGCCTCGAAAGCCACCACCCTCTCATCTCCTATATTGAACGTTATCGCCTCCGATACTTCTTGTAATGCAACGATCAGTATACCAGCAGAGGACTTCTCTGCCTCACTCAAATTATTTGTTCACGTGACAAATACTGATGGAACAGTGACAGTGGTACAAGGTAATCCTCACTAATAACTAAGGGCACTGAATCCGATTCTTCGCATTCTCTTTTGTAGGTGGATTGCCAGTGGATTCAACAAAAGTTGGAGGAGGAACCTACTCACTCACAGTCAGTTCTCAAGGTAATACTTTCTTCAGATTTCATAATTTCGTCATATGCCCCCATCTACGGAAATAGTTGTTCAGATATTTATTCAATAATTTGCCATTTCTAGAGAAAAGGCTGAAGTAACGTGTACTTTTTTTCTTGTTGGAGAATCCTATTGTAGGCGTACATACACCTTGTCATCCGAGCTCGACAAAGCGAGTAGAGTTTCTAGTAGAAGATTGCCTTCTCAGATCCATGACGACAACACATCTTCCTTGCCCTGCTCCTCGGAACGGGTCCCTTCCCCCACCACCTGGAATAAAATTCAAGATACTATCGGAAGCAACCTTTTTTGTGAAGAGACGTTGAGATTTGAACAATAACTACTGGAGCGAGGTCGACTCAAAATCATTCATACAGTTATCTTTGAGAAACAGTCATGTTCAGTATAAGTCACACCAGGTTTTCTACATTGCGAGGGTTTCCCACATGTTGATTATGAATTTCGTTTTCAGTTGGGACCACTATTTCTATCAATGGCAACGATCAGTGCTCGTACTTCGTGGAAATTCTTAATTATTACAAGGTTTGATTGTTCAGAATGTCCTTCATCGTCATCAAAACATGACAGCAAAACCCCATTCAGCAGCAGAAATTTATCTAAGGGATTTATGAAAGGAATAATTGAAGAAAGAAGTGGTTAACCTCCCTTATTGCTCGAGGGGATCCTGGTTCGACTTATAAACAACCGAATAAGCTAAACATGCGTGGAATTGGTGGAGTTGAAATTGGAGGTTATGCCTGTTCATAACAAATCAGGCAATGCTCTCTTCTGACTATTCATTGCTTCGGTAGTGCAAGAAAGCTATATAAGCTCTTTCACTACGAAAATATCCATAGCCGAACGAAAAATGTGCACAAAAGGCAATCTGAAAAATTGTTGATTATGTGGACATTGAGCTTTCCCATAAATCAGAGGATAACAAAGGGCCTGCCAACCTCGGGATGTTGACCGTTCATAAGTATAAAATCACCCTCCCTCGAATTTGGTGTTTATGGGTTAAGCAGCCGAGCACATATTTTTCTGGCACCTCCATAAGATTCAACACCTTCAATAACTTCCTATACGTGCTTTGGTTTGGTCAACTTTTACATTCACATTTATATAAATTATTTTCGACGTTTTTGCCGTTTCATAGGTATAAGACTATACAGCACGCAACAGCACGAAGGTTTCGAAATCTAGTGCAGCAGGATTTGCACTTGGAGGGATCTGTATAGGAGAACATGTGTCGCAAATAAGTTCGGAAGCAACACGAACTACCTTCGCGAATGTCATCTTTCTTTAGAAGAAAAAGGACAAAGTCGAAATTCGTGATACAAGGTTTAGTAAGAAGGCAACTAGGAGGAGAATCGTGAGATCCCTCTACTCCATTCAAAGATATTCGAAGGCTACGGAGCCCCACGAGGGCAAGATGCCCGCGCAAGGTAACCGCGAACGACGAGAGGAGAATCCTAAGAACTACTTCGGACAAAACCTTGTCGTTGAACTAAGTTTGATCGGAGTTGGGTCTCTCGGTCTCCGAAACTTCTTAATGGAGGGCCATGAAATAGAGCAGCAGCATTGTCAGGGCCGCAATGAAGTAGGCTCCGAGGCTTACTGAGCGCCGCAGTGAGCCACGACTTGAATTTGCGAAGTTCAATCTAAGATGAGATTTGTCTGAGTCTGTCGTACAAGGACTAATTTGTCAGCTACTCATCACCTAGAAAGGGCTCGTCTGCTACCTTGTTCAGCAGAATTTCTACATTTTTCCATCGATATCGCGCGGCATCTTCCTAGCCTATTACCGATTAGCCACACAACCCAATATTCTCGCTCAGGTCATNCTACTACTTGCATGACTTACGAAAGAGCCTATCAACTCTACGCAGTTTAGGAGAAGGAAACGTCATGGTACGGGGTGCCTTCTGCAAAGATGTTGAGCTGGAGCTTGCTCTTGTAACCTCCTAAATGGACTTCAAGGACTCTCAAGAACTCTTACAATGGCACCACTCGCCGTTTCTAATTGTAAGCCGATGTGGTATTAACTACGTTTTTCAACAAGACAGTGCTGCGATCCACTTTAGTCATTCAACTAAAGACTGGTTGCATTCCCAAAATACTGACATGGCTAGCTTGCAGCCCCGATTTAAACCCATGGAGAATATGTGGGATATCACTGTAAGAAAAACTTATGCGAACAACCGCCAGTTTTGGACGATAACAGCTCAAGCAGGTAGTACTTGCATCGTGGAATGCAATCTCCGGCGAGTTACTTCGAAATCTTGTTCTGAGTATGCCATGTAGGCTATTCGATATTGGGCGGAACAATGAGGACCCATCGACTATTGATTGTTTGATTTGTCGTCACCATGATAACTTTATTCAAATTCTCAAAGTGACTTGTACTTATGAAACGGCGCAAAATTCAAGACTTATTTATAAATAAGTGATGATGGAAGTTGATTCATTTTTGTTGAGAGACTGAGACAGATCATATTTTTGTTTGCGTGGTTGTTATCCAAAGTGGTGAATCTGATAATAATGCTTGAAACTTATCTGCTTTGCTGCTTATCTGGTAAACACCAAATTTGAGGGTGATTCTGTACTTATGGAACGCATTGTAGGCTCTCCGGGCACCACATTTGCAGGGGAGGTAGAACGGCAGTTGAGGACAATAGAGAGCTGAGACTATTTTTGCAAATAATCTCCACAACTTCAATGCGCTTTGCGCAAGTTGCTGATCTCATCAGAAGTTTTTTTGCTTGCCTCTGAGGCAGATTTCACACGCCAGCAATAAGACCTTCATTGGTAGCTTTTTCTTGACTATTTTTCGGGAAAGGCTTACCTTGGGAATTTCAGCACGTGGAAATTGCTTGGAGCCAATATTGAACTTTATGATAGATGTTTAAATATCCCAAAGTCATTCTTTACGTTTGTCTGCGGCCCATCAGGCAGATTTAGTCAAACCATATCTTGGTCAAAGATTTCAAAGAAAGGCTCGTTTGGACGGAACCAAAGCATTTGTGGAACAGTTGCTTTTCTCAGATGTCATTTTTTTTTCTTTTGGCTTCCACTCAGTTCTGACTAATAGATTTGCATTCTTAATGGTAACACTACCTTGATTCATCATCACGTACACATAATGTTTAGGAACTGCAGTCCCACATTTGGTATAGGCTAACAGGTGCGCGCGTGTAGGCAAGAGCATTCTTAAGCCATGTTGGATATAATATCTTAATACGATGGATATAGTACAATCAGGCACTCGGAATATTTGTAGTAAAATTAGCAACTCCGGTGTCCGGAGATCTCAGAAATGCTTAAGAACCTCAGGCAAATTGGAAGGTTTGCTAACTCGGCTTAATTTTGAAAATGTGGGATTTCCTTCGAGAGGGCAATATAATTTACTGTTGTTGATAGGAGGTTAATATCATGCTGGATGCCTTGCTTCCATTTTTCAGGTTGGCTATGTTTTCCAAAGAAATAATCTGGATGAAAATGGTTTTCTTGGGCCAGTATCAGGTGAATTTACTTTTTTGTTGGAAATACTCTTTTGATCAAAGCACAAAAGCATTTTTGGAAAGGAAGTGCGAAAGAAGCTTTGGTAGGAGTGCTGAGCTTAGTATGTCCAGACCACGATCAATATAATAATAACACTACTAATAGCAAAAATCAATTCTAGAAGTAGTACAGGTGTCCCAAAATTATGGGCGCCAATTCACGGCAATGTATTTGAAGCTTATCAGCTGAGAATGAAATGAAATCTATTAGCACGTTTGCTAACATTATGTGCTACAACTTGCTACAACCACATTTCGAAATATCCCCCATGAGCTTGGATAGAGGCCCAAAGTTTGTTCTCAAACTCCCCTCATGTTTCACGCAGGTATTCTCCTTCCTTTCTTCCGTTCTTGAGTCTTGCGTTCTAGGACTCCAACTGAGAATGCAAAGCCAACAGATCCCCTTCTAATCCTGGGCCATACGGAGGAGTCAAGTAAATCAGGATCTAGGAAGCAGGATGGCCATTCCTTCTTTGCTAATGAAGTCGGGAAGCTAGCGTCTACGATACTCCCGGACGGGCTCAGCTTGAAGAGCTTTAGCATCGTCCTGCTGAAACGACTACGAGCTGTTTCAAGAGGCGGAATCGGATCAGTGGTTTATTGCGTTCATCAGCATGCTCTTCATGTCCAGGCTTCTGCCAATTTTCACGCCGGCACACGACGAATGCACGAGCGTCTTTTCCTTGCCAGCGATTTCCCCATAAAAACATTATGTCGCTGTTATTTTAGCAACTTTCTCGCGAGAGGTTGCATGTTCGATGTTTATAGCCAGATCGTGGTCGTTTTGATTCGGCGAGGAATGGTTTTTTTTTTTTGCAAAGTTTTCTTCAAGAAAAACGATGGTGGGTTGCGTGTTTCCACTCAAGTGAGTTAGGAACCTTCCGCATTTTTTGTCCATACACTGTCTACTGAGATCGAGAATGAATCGACATTCCCGTACATGATAGGAACAGCAGTGAGGCTTCTTCTTAACAACCCGCCCCACTGACAACCTCGATTATTCTTGCTCATTTGCCTTTTTCTAATGGGTCACACACGATTACGGTGGGCTTCTTCATAGAAAACGTGCCACCTTTACAGTCTCATCTTTGAAATCACTAACCTTTTACCCTCCCTGGTTTATCTTTTGTTGAATCTTCTTTTTGTACGTACAAATATCAGAGGGATCTCAAGAAATTTCGTAATGCCAAAAGAGGAAACTTTAGTTACATCTCACCATGCTATTTCTGAATCTGATATCATCTCATCTGGAGTTCCCAGTTCTCCCGTTTTTTTTCGAATCTTTCTACGGGACTCGATGGCATCTTCCTCCCTGATTTCGGTAGCTCTTTTTTACTAGTCCCATGATCATAGTGCATTGTGCATGATTAGAATTAACAATGTTGCTATGCCTTCTCACCGCCCTCGTCTGAAATAGGTGTTGAATTATCCACACAATTATTCTCAGTGAATTTTAGTCTAGCATAATGCATTCTGCTCTAAGCTTGAATATAATTCACAAGAGATAAATCGATAAAAAGCAAAATTACTCCGAAATACCTACAGGAAAGCATACGTTCCTCTCAAGGTCTCGTTCTTTTCGTTGTCAGCTTTGAAGCAAGTGTCAGAGAAAAAGTGCTGTGCTTAGATGTACTCAGAGAACATTAATGAAAATTTGTAAACGTGAGCTCAATTCCTGATAATGGAAAAACAAATTATAGGATCAAATTACGTCTCGTTGTCTGCCGCGAACACTCCTCTTGTCAGTGACGTATCTGTGACGCCCCGTATTCAACTTCGTCCAATAGCTAGGACTGGCACGTTGGGTAATGTGATTCCGGTGAAGACAACGGTGAAAAGTTCAGCCTGCGCTTATAGCTACATCGCCGAATTGAACTGTACCACAGATATTTTTGGATACCAAGCCCAGGTAATTTTAAGCAGTAGTTGCTTCATTAGGCATAATTCTCATTTCTTCCAGATCCAAACATTCCCGAAAACTTCCTCTATGCGACATCAGCAAATTACTATGGTTTGCCTACAGCTGGGTGAGTAAAGCTTCATTACCTACGAAAGTATCGCTTTCTGAGTTGGGCATATCCTTATTACATGAGCTAAAACTCATGTGATATGATCGAAATATTACCGTGCTACCAGTTGACCATTGAAAAAACAATGAATACTCACGTGTTAATAGAGAAAAATAAAAAAGAAAAAAAAACTGGATCATCAGTCATAAACCCAGTGAGAATAGGGGGACATATGTATAATGTGAACGAAATGAAAGACATAGTAACAGGTATGTAACCAAGTGACGGTGGATTGAGTTTTTGAAAGATTTCGTATACATTTAATGGGAAGTATATGAACAGACCTAGCGAGTTTGAAATAGTCTGTGCCAGGTCTTATTGTGAAGAAATGAATTCGCAGAATGCGCTCAGTTCGCGGAATAAGCCGTTTAGTGGGAACACCTCTGGTAACCATGGACCGCGCAGTGCAGAAGTGACCAGGGTTGAGACAGCAGTGATCAAAGAATTATGTGAAAAAGAGTGAGATCAAACATGCTTCGACTATACGAAAGTGTGTGCAGCTGAATTTTTGTATCTTCGCATACTAGGTGTACACCATTGTATAGAAAACCCAACGCCCTTATCATCAGTTTTCGCTTTCGCTGATTGAGTTGTCAATTAGTTCAAAAGATAGAGTGAATTCGACTTTAGGCATCGAAAGGGCGTAATAGGACGGCAGTATTTTTCATAAGGACTCTAACTAATAGCTTATGTACCACTAAGGTAGACTTTCGAGCAATCCTCACAATGCGCACCGTAGAAAAGACTCCTTGTAATGAGGAAGCCCAAATCTCTTTGTTGCTCCACTTTCTTGACAGGAGCGCCTTCCATGTTGTGGGTAAATTGCTCATTTTTCAACGAAAAATGCAAAACACTACGTTTTCCTTTGACAGCGGCAGACCCCCCTACCTAAACTGGCTGTTAACAGCGTCAAAGGACTTCTAAACGCACGAGCAGTCTTCCCCAAAACGCACCGGATAATTTAACTTCATGTCATCGGCAAACGCAGCGCATTGCAGTTGTAATTTGCATCTCTGAGGCTACTCTTCTCAATGAATAGCATACTGGCAGCAAGAAGGTTCAAGCCGAAAACGGCACTGTTGTAGTCGCTACTACAGAGCCAAAGTCGCAACAGCCTGACTGTGAATTGATCCGTCAGTGTTGGTTAATACCAAGTCAATATTGTATGGAAAGAGCACAACATTTCTAGCTGTTAGGAGCTGACCAATCGATATCGGAAAAATTCAGTTCCTCCATTATGGTTCAGCGATGGTCGGAGCAGGAGCGGTCACTGATAGCATGAAATAACTGATTAGTAGCCGTAACAGGAGGAGCCCTTTATACGATTAGAAGGCGCACAGGAACGATGTCCGAATCAGTCAGTATAGTTCCTAGACATAGGATTTCATATGCCTCAGGACAGCATTTACGAGAAACTGACAGGTGAGAGAAGAAAGGTATTTTCTCAAGCGAAATCGCGACGTCTTCACCTTTTTTGCAGTACGATCTGCCCTGATCAATTTGTACTGTGGCCAACGGCTACCAAGAAAGACGACCACCTAAGGCTTGCGTTAGGCCAAGTTTCACTTGGGTGACTCTGTCGAAGCTGAAGCGGTTATTTCGATAAAAGAGTGCACGTCGATTTTTATGGATAAATCGGACGTTGAAATACAAACACAGCGAACGGTACACATGGTTTGGAGGAGCACTTGCAGGATTAGCGAACCGATTTGCTTTGAAAAATGAGTACTACTATGAACAGTGAACATTAGTAAGTTCAGGAGAGCTGCGATAACGAAACGGATTATCTTGTATTTGAATTGATTGGAACGAAGAAGTGTTACGCTGAGCCACTACTTCCTCTTCCCTAGTGGGGAGGACCTTATGAAAATTTTACGGATGAAAAAGTACTCGAGAAGGGGTGTGCGGAACCCTTGAAAAAGGAATGATAACTGTAAAACAAGCTCCAGTAGTCGGGGACGGCTGCATTAGCACGTCTTATCTCATTAATAGGTAGCGGAGAACATTCAAGTCCAAGGTAATCGGCAATGCTTTCTGAAACCTTGATCGCAGTGAGGATAGACTTCCATGATATAAGAGAGATAGAGGTACTGGACAATAATATCTGTCCGTACACCACAAGCCGGTTCTCCTGCTATGAGAAGGGTGTCTTTCTGTTCGCGGAAAGGAAAACTCCACCTTCTTAGCAGTGAGGAAAACTTAGAAGATAAGTTGTAGCAGTGGAAGGAGAGCAACAAAAGTAGACAACGTACTCGTAAGAAGGTCATTCCTCAAATTGTGAAGGAAATGGAAGTGCTGCCTGTAGAAGATCTGGCTCCACAGCATAGGTTTCCCCTAGCAGACATTGTCAACGATTTTCCGAGAAATGGATAATAAGAACGGATCTACAGGTGTCTGCTGGATCGGACATTCAGGATTTGAGAGTCCAGCTCCCAGTATCTTCCATTTGAGGTGTTCTCTTTCTACTCGGTGCAGCTTCTACTACCTGGATCTGGTAGTGGACCCTCAAAGGGGCAGCCTCAGAGAAGATACTAGGAGCTGGACTCCCAAATCCTGAATGCCCGACCCGGCAGACCTGTAGCAACGCCATGAAAATGATTTACGATGGGCAAGAGAAACGCTGGGAGAAACTCGAGGTGGGTTCCGAGAGGAGAACAAGGAAGCATGGTTCTGGAATGTGGGACAGACGAAATCGGCTCTCAAGCGCTGGCAAAGAACACGAGCTCCGGAAGACCTGGCTGCCTACAGAACTTATAAGGAGCTCGCCATGGCTGCTGCAAAGCCCGTCAGGAACACCGAGGGTGCAATCCTAAAAAAGCCTGGTGAGGTCAGCCGTGCCGAATACTTCGGCAAGTGCCCGAACAAAGAACTCGTCCCTAAGAACAGCTCCCATTCAGGGGCAACAGCTCTATCAAACTCTGGACAGAGGATGAGGCCCGTACAGCAGTAGGAAAGGTAAAGTTAGGAAGGTAGCCCATCCTGATGGGTTACCGATCGAGGCATGGAAGCTCTTTTGAGAGGACGGTATAAAGTGGCTCACTCGATTCCTTAACACTGTGGCCACTGAAGGAAGAACCCCCTGATGCGTGGAAGAGAAGCAGATAGGGACCCTGATGCGTAAGGGAGCGCGATAAGGACTCCAGCTTCCGGGGTTCAGGTTGGCTGCACACACTATGAAAATGTACGAGCTGGCAGCCGAAGATTGAAAGGATTGGTCCCGACACAGGATCAATTTGGCTTCATATCTGGAAGATCTACAACTAGGCAGGTTATGGAGAAGTATAGGGAAAAGCACAGCTGCCCTTTCTCGATCTGGAGAAGGCATTCGACCGCCTCCCGCGACAAGGCCTCTGAAGAGCGCTCCTAAAACAAAACGTTCCATGATCTCATGGTCACGGACATGTACGATGCCTCCATGACAACGATAAGCACTGCACACGGCCAAACCGGCGACGTCACTGCCGAGGCACATCAGAAACCTGCTCTGAGCACGTTCCTTTTCGTGCTTACAACAGAAGTTATCACGAAGTAACTCATAGATAGACCACTGAAGACCATTATCTACATACGCTGATGACATCGCTCTGATAGCAGAGAGCAAGTAAGAGCTCCAAGACAAGGTGCAGAAATGGCGGAAAGTGTTGGCGGAGAACGTGAAGAAGTCCGATTCTTCAACTCTGAAAAGTGCACAGAGTTAGTCATAGACGGTCTCCGGGAAACCATCAAAAAGATTCAGTGCTGCCGATACCTGTGGAGTGATAGGCCGTCAACACTCGAATAAATGTGGTATGGATAGAGTGGAGGGAATCCTCTGCGACCGTCACTGCGCGAGGACGCTCAAAGGAAAGGTGTATCGGTTATTGGTAGGGCCCACAATGCTCTACGACAGCAATTGTTGGCCCGTAAGTAAAAGCCATGAAAGACAGTGACCCTTCGCTCAAGTGAGAATGCTCAAAGGGGCCTGCGTTTGGGCGTGGCTGGTATTGAGAAGACCACAGAATCTTACGATAAGGGAGGCAATGGAGTTCAAGGCTCAAGATATGCGACCACGAGGAGCCCCAAAGAAGACGTTGCGAGTTGTGATCAGCAGTGACCTCGCCGAAGCTGAGGTAGCGGCAGAAGATGCCGAAGATATAAAGAGTTGGAGAAGGCTGACGAGAACAGTGGACTCTGCGACGGCGCATGATTAACGTTAGGGAGAAAATGAAGAAAAAAGGTATTCCCCTAGGTAATTTTCAAGATGTCTGTCAATACTTTCAGTTTGCATTTGGTGTTCCATTATGGGACAGGTTCCTGCTCGTACCAACTTATCCATGCAAAATTTCCATATCTTCAGTGTTTTTTTGAGCCTCGCCAGTACTTAGTAACGCAATCGGCTGGGTAAGAAGCTGTGCCTGCGGTCACTTATAGACAGCAGGGTAGAAACCTTCACGTAACTGTCATATTCAGCTTGAAGAATGCTTTCGGATAAGCTGCCTACAAAAACCTTTCTTCGCCATTTTCTAGGCTTACGTCCATCTTGATGCCACCTGTGACCATGACCGTAAATCCTTCCAATTTTTGGCCAGTGCTCTTTACTGTATCATTGTTCATTTTTTGAAGTTTGTTTTGCGTAAACTGACATTTCCACTGTTTTTCGATAAGTGTGTGACAGAATTGTTGCAGATTCAGATTCTTGCAAAAATGGTGGCCAGTTTACCGATGGCACCTGCAAGTGTAAGGGCTGGGAAGGTGCAGACTGTGGATTACCTATATGCATGAATGGCGGAATCAGAGAAAATGGTGTGTGTATCTGTTCTCCAAACACTTTCGGAAAATTCTGTGAAGGTAAGTTGCCCTCTTTAACACACGATCATTTGATTTTTCTACATCATTTTCTTCAAACTGCTTTGAAAATTCACTTGGGAAAAATGTCGATGATGGTGATTACTATTTTCGTATTAGGTAAAGCTATAACAACGCCTGACTAGACTTCACCAATGATGCTGATCGCATGGAGGATCACTTCATGTCAACTACGAAGTGAAACCCTAACTTTTGTTTTTAGCTTTGCTCCACTATTTCCCCATTAGAGTAATTTCCATCTTGCACGAGTGGCAAACCATATTTGTATTCACAAAATATATCAGGCGTTTCAGAAAGTTCTGTCGTTTTTCAATGCTCAACTTTCAATGCACGTATCTCGGCTCAAACAAAACTTTATCAATCGAAGTAAGAACAGTATTACATACACACGTTTGCAAACGGGTAACAAGTTTGCTTATCCCGGTTGCGTAGAACTCTGGAGATCTAGAAGCGATGAATACGAGGAAGGTCGATTTGACATCGTGTCGGTTGTTGAAGCGTTTCTCTCGGAGGAAGTTGTCGAGATGCTCAAAAAAGTGGTAGCCGGTTGAAGCGAGGTTAGATGAGTACGGTGGGTGTGGCAGAGTTTCATAACCAAGTCTTCAGGCAATCTGTGCGACTTGAGAGCGCGCGTTGTCGTGGAGAAGGATCGGCCTCCTTCCTGTTCACCAATCCAGGGCTCACTAGCTGCAGCTTCAAGTGCATTTCGTCGATATCGGAACGGAATTTCTCGACCCATCGCTGTGCAGTACGTACATTCGGTGTTCTAGAACCATACGCTATGTTGATATCTCGAGCCGTGTCCTCTGCATTCCTGCCTAGTTTGAAATGGAAAAGGAAGATGATGCGAACTCGTCATTTTTCCATGTTTTTTCCAAGCTTCTGCAAGCTGGTACAACATTTAGAAATAGCGCTTTCAAATGGTACACTATATTGCAGCAGAGCAACGATAAATATTCAGAAAAGAGCGTCTAAAAGACCATTCAAAAAGACAGAATTTTCTGAAACACCTAATAGGTACAATTCAAAACACGGTTGTCCTGTTTCTTACTTTTCCTACTTTGTCTTGGCTTGTTATTGCATTCCAAGAAGACCTGTTATTATTTTGCCTCCTCCTTTATCCTGTTTATTGGAGCCACACTGGTGGTCGCCGCCACCATGTCTCGATAAAGGCCCTGTTCGCTGATAGATGCCACAAAGAGTAATGGTCAGATGCGGAAAGACTAAGGACTGTTCTGGAAATTCCGTTACATCGTTTTTGAAATTATTGTATGCAATTTTCCTATGCAGAAGAAGAACTGTTATTTTCTTCCATTGTATAGAAGAATTTTTCGTTAATGAACCAGTTTCACTTCTCTCCCAGTTGGATAAAGGCTATGTCTGATTAGTTATAACACTACAGACAGCTTTGGAAATTCAACTGTTGTCATCATTCCCTCTTCCAAAAGGCGCAGTTCTCCATAGATATAGTTTCTGAAAATTTTTCCCAGTGAATCTGTGCCACCTCTTCCGTATACCATATGTTGCGTTGTTCGATCAGAAAACATTGTAACGTCTATGTGCCACACCTAAAGGCGGACGATAGAAGCTACTCCATTTTCAATGGATACACACGACTGGTCGTTACCCGTAGCGACAGTGGGAAGCAGATTTAGACATCTTTGGCTTAATGTAGTCGGTTCCCACAACAGCTTAAATCTCGTCGAATACATGTTCCATGGCATCTCAGTCACGAAATTTCCTACAACCCCTCTTTCTTGCAAAGTAGCCGGATTCTCTCACATTTTTCGCCTTAGTTTTGTACTAATGTTCCGCTTTTCAGGGTACTTTAAAATTAGTGTGAACTTGCATTCACAGCAGTTATGACAACGACATACATAGACCATGTCTGGTTCCATTCTCAGAGAAAATCGTACGTAGTACTTCGCTACAAATTCTCTCTCGGAGAACTATGGCACTGCTGTGTGTGCTAGAAGCTAATAAAACATTGTACGTACAGTATGAACTGAGTGCGTATGTTGATTCAATTCCGAGTGGAAAATAAAAGATGGCACATGCCACGACTTTTTGTCATGATAACGAGAAAACACATGACCACTTTTATTCTTCAATAAATACTTCCAGCGAGGCTCCAAAAATGCGGGAACTTCGCATGTTCCCACACCAAAGCACGAAAATACTGGAATTTCGTAGGTTCCCACACCAAGGAAAAAGCGAACCGCCGCCCGGGGCCAGTATATAAGCCGCCTATTTGGGGGAATTAAACGCCCAGTTTGTGCCAGTCCGGGCAGTTCTCGACAGTTCGGCGACTCAGCAGCTCGGCGGTATCACAGCCGGGCAGGGCCCCGAGCGGCACTGCTCTCAACCCCGAATTCCTAATTCTCCGCTCTCCGACAACCCAATTACAACTCAATTACAAGAAGGACGAACGATCGTTTCTATGACAATGAACAAGAGCGGTGCGGTACGATAACTCGAAGGAGAGAAGCAGAACGCAACAGCTTGTCGTCTGTCGGACTCACCACCATCAACACAGAACGAACGAGGTTGCACAATCACTCAGATTGTCTGAATCTTTGTGACGGTACGAGATTGTATTCACAACTTGTTGACCCAATAAATGTTAAAATAAATATCCTATCGTTCAACCATTCTACCACCGAACCGTCGAAACAGCGCACACTCCAACACGAAATTCGCATTTTCGCTATGGTTCTAGACCCTAGATCAAACCATTTTATTCAGAAGTTCAACCACTTCATCTGGCCTTCATTTTGGATTCTGTTGGTAAAGATGATACAGCTTTCAATTCATCAATCGTGAGTTTAGTTTAAAACACTATATGGCTGTTCAAATTCAAACTAGCGCAAATTTTAGACAGCAATACTGGAGCTTACGGGCCTTTACAACATGGAAGAGCTACAAATCATGCTTACTGATAACGCTTATGAATTCACATTGAATCGCAATTTTGTTAGCTATACAAGAAATTCACTCTATTCCACTCTCACCCAGCTGTTCCCTTATCGAGACGATACGGGTGATATAAAACTTGATGAGTAAGTTTTTTCCTCTGAAGTATTATGTCAAAGCCACTACAGCCTGCCCCTTTCCGGCAGAGTTATATTTTGCGTAAGCGACAATCAGCTCACTTTACCCATCTGTCACACATTCACTTCAAAAACGACTTCCGAAATCGTTACCAATATATAAATAAAAGCTCCTCTGGTTGTCTGGTTGTCATGTAATTATCTCAGTTTTTTTCCTCGATTGAAGCGACTTACCCTTCCTATTTCTCTGCTTTCGAACTCATACGTGATATGAGAGTTACGAAGTCTCAGTAAAACAGTAGACCTACGCAGCTTTCAAAAGCGGGAAATTGGAAGGGCAGAGTGTCTGCCTTCCCTCCTTCCCCCTATGCTTTGGAAGTGTACTAACTCTTTTCATTAATAACTAGCATACTTTCAGTGTATTCTCTACTATTAGGAGTAATGCTGTGGACCTCAATTTAACTTCTTCTAACAACTATGTATTCTACGTTACACAATCAGGGTGAGACTTTCTTTATTGTTCGATGCTGAACTATCAACATTTTACTCGAAGTTGGAAAGGGAGAAGTCGAGGAAAAGGAGAATTCCCGTAATCCTGATTACTGAGGTACAAATAAATGAAGTCAGCCACTCGGTTGACAGCATCTCCTTGAGTCTTTCATTTGAAGGAATGTCAAGGAAGAAGCTTAGATATTCAGTTAGAAGATCCACCCTCAATGATTGCTCCATAGTACTGTGGTATGCCATCTCTCTTTACTTTTACTATTTGAGCGAAGGAATGGTAAAACGATATCAAGTGACTGTCAGCTATTCAGTTAGTGGATGATACGAAAGAGTATATCGGTGGTCGTAGTGGCAAATGGCTCATTATCGCATAAACACACTCACCATCAGAGATCGATACTCGCCTAGCCAAACCAGGCATTCTATCCGCTATCCGAGGTGGTGTAGCGGCAGAAGGCGCACTACACAGTCACAGGTTCAGATACCGGATCGATTTCCCCTATGCCAACCAAGCCTTCCTTCCCTCCGGGGTTCCGGGGTCGGTTAATTGGTACCAGGCTCGTCTCGGAGATATTGTATAGGCCGCTTACGCTTTCATAACAGTACGATTCTGAATGTCTGGAAGTCGAATGGGCTCAATTCTCTGCCTGTATGTTGATGTGTGCATGTCGGTGTGTGCGTCAGTGTGGAGGGGAAGGTGAAACGTGTGCAAAATGGGATAATCTGTGTAAAAATACGCAGGCATGTCACGATATGTGGAGTCTAAAAGGAGAAGGAGGTAAGCCCGAGTTAGCCACTAGATCCGACTGATAGATCTATACAAAGTAAGTTTCATAGAGAATGATTAACGTCAAAGAATTCACTCTCCTCTCCAAAGCAGAAAAGCCTCATTCGAGTGATGTGACGCTTCTCCTATTTTTTGTGTTGCCTTTAGATAAACCTGTCATTGGCATCTTTCATAGTCCACGATCGGTCGCTCGACCGGTCGCTAGCGACTGGCGACCAGTCGAGCGATCAGTCGCTCGCTGGTCGCTCGTGAGATGGGTCCGCGACCAGTCGCGCGACCGATCGTGGACTATGAAAGATGCCATTCCCCGACAACATATTTTTAAAAAACACCCCGGACCCCGGAAATTGGTTACCATAAACGTTTTTGTATTGTTTTACATTGAGAAGAAAATATTTTAATTAAAATAAAGGAAGGTTCAAGTAGTGCTAGAACAATTACCTATTTTCGCAACAAGCAAGACATTTTGAAGCTGTAACTGAACTGTTCAAAAGAAATACGTGAGTCGTCCTATAATGCAAACTATGGCATAATCAACTTCGTTCAGAGGAAAGCTACAAGATTCAACAATCTTGGATGATCTGAGGCAAAATCACAGCTTCACGATAAGGTGATTATCAACCGACCTGATTTATTGGTCTAAATTCTGCAGATTTTGTTTGTCCTTTGTATGAACGACCTTTTCTTTAGTTGCATCGCTGTGTCGGCATATGATCGCACCCTTCCCTCTTCCACCCTCGACGAGTTGGCAGCAATTGGAGTCACGAAAACCGCTGATAATTGGTACACTGCCATGATGGAGATGGCGAATATAACGCAGAATGTCGATAATCCACCGCCGTCACCCCGTGGGTACTTTGATGCCTTTATGAGCCATGATTTCGTCTATATGTAGCTGAGATAGGTACTGTGATGTTAGTCTAACCAATCAATCGGAAAGATTTATTCACTGATGTTACACACAACTAGTTCTGGGAAGTAAATCAGAAATCATCTTCTGCTGGTTAGCGTCAATATTCTGCTTACACTTTTTAATGTACCGGATGGGACAAAAGCACTGACACTGCTCGAGAGCTCGAAAAAACTAACTGTTAGACGCTTCTCATTACTGAACCTTTTCCTTCTCTTTATTTATTCACAGCATAGAGCCGTCTTCCAAATCCTGCGAAACTTTTCGCAATTGTCCGATCGTATCTTGGATTTGCTGTCAGGGATTCGGGGCAATCGACATAATCCGTTGCTCGAAGTTATTAGGGGTTGCTTCGATAAAAAAAATCGCTAAGACTGTAGAACTGTGGGACCTTTTCGACTGAGCAACCACGTGAAAGATTTATTTCTAGCGAATAAGCCGAATATTAGCGAGGCACCTCTTCCCCTGAAATCTCGTCTGCTTGTCAAAAAAGGGAACGGGACGTTGATATTCAGGAGTTTGATTAACTGGGTCGTGTAAAGCTTTCAGAAAGGAAGACATCAGAGCACTGGTGAGGGAGAATTTTTGCTTATGACAACCAGAATATTTTTTGGAACTTTCTATTTTCGATAGATAGCTCTCCCAGTTGTCCAAACCCATTCACTTAATCTCTTTACCAATTCTGATTTTTCAAGACTAATGCATGCGCTAAGCCTCGCCAGGACTTCAACTTTCTGAAGTTAATTACTGCTGTAGAAGACATGGAATGATTTGGACATCTGTTGACTTCCTGCTACGGACAGCACTTCTTCCGAGCGCTTTCGAAGCTGTGGGGATCGTTCCAAAGAGAAATACGCTCTGCTTTCCGCTCCCTTGTTTGAGAAAAACTGTTAATTATAGTCTTACCCCTAAGCCAACCTCAATTTTACATTATAACTCATTTGTTTTCATGTGCTGCACAGCGATTTAAACATGCTAGCTTAATTAATGACGTTTATGAGTGTCTAGCTTCACTTCTATCACCTGTCATCCCGTTGATCACTAATTTTCTCGATTGGGCGTCAGTAGGACCTCCATTCTCATGTCCAAGGCGAACTTAATATAGTGGACCCCTTGCTCATGACACATATGGTATAGTACTCCATATAGCAGGGAGTCCGCGAAGAGGTCTTGTCAAATAGAGCCCTCCTGGGGCTCGTTTGATGCCTCGAAGANTCCAGTCAGCAACCGCTTTAATCCAACAGTCACTACAAAATCGCATGACGTGTCCAGGCCTCCTGATCCTCGATTCCTCAAAGTAAGCAATGGCGACCCTTACCTGTAGTCTACGGAGCTTGACCCTATCCAATCACAACTTCTATCAGTTTCCCCTAGTGGAAAGCTGGAGGGCGAGGGATGAACTTTCATTGGGCCCACTTCCTCTGAGATTTTGTATCGCTCCTCTTGACGAATATCTATCTGTTTGGAATTAGTTAGGTGGTCTGATTGGAATTAGTTAGGTGGTTAGTGCGAAGGGAAGTATGATTAACACTTCCTCAGAAATTATGATAAAACAGAATGTAAGATTTGATTCGAAAAGGAGACAACATTTGCACGAGTCATATACAATTGAAAATGCCACCCTAATTTCAGCAGCTCGCCCACAATGTGTAAATGAGCAACTGAGTGTTTTCTTCGCTGTTGACTTGTCGAAAGGCGTTGACCCCTATAGAGAGAAGGTACATTTTTATCTCTTTGTTAGCAAATTTGTGGTCATGACCACCCAGAGAAGGGATGGGTAGATGAACTTCTGTTATTCGTTTACGTATATTTATCACACTAATACATTTGCCATTAGCAAGTGCCATAGGTGCCCGTGCTTATCAAAAATGAATTTTTTCGATCAGACTTTTATCATTACTTTCAAGTCGACTTGGGAAATCATTTTCTTCATCTGGAAGCTTCGAATACATCTGAGAAGAATCAGATAGTATAAGGGTATTCTTGTATACAGTCCATGGAGTAAGATCCCATTTATTTTCAGAAAGCGAGGGGCTAACGCTTTGGAGGAATGAATTAATTGAACAGATTTAGTGATGTTTCCTTGAATCAGAGCGGAGGTGGGAGTGTAGTAGCAAGTGGCGCACCATCTCACAGCATGGTCACGGGTTCGAATTCCAAACGTCCTCCTGGCCAACCAAAAATTCTATCCCTCCGTGGTCTAGTAAATGGTACCAGATTCGTCTTGGACGATAGAAGCACTGACTTGTACATCGGCTGGCCACTGCAAGTCATTATATAGGCCACATGCGGATTCACTAAGCCCCCGCGATTCTGAATGGAAGTCGAATGCAGGGGCCCATTCCTCAAATGGGATTGATCAATGCCGAGAGACGTTATCCTTATGTTTTAATCGGTCATCACGTTTAGCCCAGCTGCAGCACAATATGCAAGACTCGCATAGGTGGAGATGGGAGGTGCAGTGAAGGCACGAATTTCAAAATAGGTTGAGCTTTTCAAGACCAGAGAAACGTCATTGGCGCTCTATTCGGGAAGAAATCTTTGTGTAGGACGATTTTTTGGCCTGTAGAACCTTGAAACCTTCGGGACGCTAAGTACTTTGGCGGCTTGCTTCTGTAGCGATTAATTCGATTGCTAGTGAGTTTATCTTCCATCTGTACAAGAAAACAAGTTTAACAAACTGTGCTGGGAGCCTCATAAAAGCAAGTTTACAATAATTTTGGGGTGTCTGGCTTCAGATGAACAACGGGAATGATCGTTCAGAATTGTGAGAAGGTGGCGAAGATAACACGGAAGTCGACGTATATAGAGAATTAAAAGGCTTCAAAAAAGTAGTTGAGTTAGGGCTTAGACAAGAAGGTGTTGAGAAAGTATGCAAGGAAGTGATATTTGGACGAGCTGTTTGAGTGTGGTGTGCCATTGCCTAAAACTGGCGGCAGCAGGCTGCCTGCGTGCAACGTGTGGGTCCCAGTGTGAATGGTGCAACCTCTACAACCTCCGCAACGTCACGAAAACTCACCCGCCTTTGTGTACGTTGTCTAGACCCTATCTAGGCAGTTTTCAACCCGTCAGTGTCCATTGTGGCATCCTCGGGGGACACAGGTTCATCTCACTTATAAATCTCAGTAACCATTTCAACGTAAACTGTTCCTTCAAGCAGAAAAACTTTGTTGGTCAGTATTTCAAACCAGCCAAGTACCCAACATTGCGCTCGAAAAGTTGACCTCCTAGAATGCTTGGTATTGAACTTTGATGCGAGTCCCTTAAGTGCAAATATTCAGATATGATACACGAATGCATAACGCTTTTTCAAAGGATACTATTAAATTTCATCATTTTATCTCTTCTCCTTCTGATGGATTAGCAATAAGGGCAGTCTACTTTAGATACTAGCAATTCTGAATATGTTCCCGACTGCGTTCAATCTTGGCTATGATATATTATCCGGCAATGATGGATGCAACGTGAACATGGACATTTCCGCTGCTTATAATGGTATTAATTTTCATTTTAATATTTCTATCCCATTACCATAAATCTAAAAGCACAGTTCACGATAACTTTGAGGTAAACTTTTTTATTCAAAAAGCGGAAATATAGATTGGGGTAGTCCATCGGCAGTGAAGAAAGCGAGAGAACTCGCTGATTTCGAGAAGGATATGGCTCCTCAAAAATAGGGATAATGGAGGTTGGACGAGATCACCATAATGGGAATGACATGGAAGGGGTATTCGGACGAGACTTCAGTTATTGCAATTGCGTAAAGAACTGACTTCATCGAGCTAGAACTCTATAGAACTACCATCCACTCTCACTATGGATCATGTCAAGTTGTTTGATCTCCCTATACTGGGTTCCTTGTGTTTGGTGCGGCCTGTACAAAGCCTGTGGAACTCGTCCGAAGATACACACGGTGCAATCTTCGAGCCTTTATGACACCCTGTCTAACAATAAGCCGTTCTCAGGTATGGCAGCGCCACATACGACATACAGCGACCTACAAATTCATACTAGCGGGATGTCTTAAAAATCATTTTTATTGTAAAGTGTGCCCTTCGAAAGATCTACACGCAGTCACCCAGTGTGAACTATTACCCTTTTTCCATGGAAATCTCGTTGTGCAAGTCAGACAAATTCATCCTTGTGTCATTGATTCCTTTACGACAATAAGTATTGCTAAGGTTCGAGTCGAATATCTGGTTGGACCTATTACGATCAATGGTTAGGAGTTCCCAGTCCCTCGTTTTGTGTTTCCAATTTGGCTTCTGTTATGACAAGTACGCAACGAGATGAAGGGGAATCTCCATCTCCGAGTCTCAACACTCCTGATAAAGGGTAACCGTTCTTTACCAGTACCGTGAATTTCCAGCTTCCTTAGTTGTTCTTTATCTCCACATTCTTTAGGTTAATGAGGTCCTTCACTCGTATACTGAACAATACTTGCTTATGTTCTCGGTACAATGATGATTCAACGAAGAAGATCGTCGTCTGGATACCATTTGCCGGGTGAGTTGAACTTGTAGGAAGTCGATGAATGGGAGGGTGAACAATTCGACTCTCCGATCTTGAGTCTGATCCTCCACAACATGCGGCTGAATACCTTTCTTTTGCAAAAGTTGTGGTGAGCAAAAACCGATTCCAGCAGCAAGTATATCAATCCTTCAGAGGGGCAGCTGCGGTTCGATCGGATAGTATGGTCACTCTAAAAGAGATGCAGAAGCAAGAAAGCAAGGGTTTCAATCCAACAATCAAAAGAAGTTAAAACTTGTTTTCCTTTTCGTCCCAGCCACCCATTAAGTTCCGGTGGGAACTAGGGGACGTGACTGGCATTATGTTGATAAACTGATCAAAATTACGTTCAGTAGCGCTCAAATGTCAAGTAAGAGCAAGGTGTTTGTTGCGCTAGTGGACTGCTGAGAGCGAGGTTGGCAACTTCTTCAATTATTCGCTGATTATGAGCGTTTTTCTCCTTCATTGTGTTCGTCGTTAGCGCTCGTACACTTTAGACACGACAAAAAGGAAAGAGTTTTAAAGGGACCCTCATCTGTATTTCCAGTTGATTTCGAGTTCAAGCTCTTTGGTATATCTGGAATATGATCAGATTGCAAGTTAATAGTGGTGAATATTCAGAATACATCCACGCTCCAAATATAGAAATTTCGCATGATTAGATCCAGTAAGAAAGGTGTTACGACTAAAAAGTACGATTGAAAATGCATTTGGCCGAAGACTTTTGAGCACTACCGTAGTTTCTTAAACGACCCAAGGAAGCAATATCCTTCGTATTCATCTTCATCTGGGGCTCCACGGCAGCGGTAATCGAAGTATTTTCCGTTTAAAATGCGCCTTCGCATTCGACCTCCATTCTGATCAACATGAGGTTTTGAGTGGTAGTGTGGCCTACACAAAGATGGGGTGAACAGCTGATTCCACCACTCCACCTGCGAGATACGAATCAAACGAGACACAGTATGGGTGTGATGGAATGAGTAGTGGTGTGTTATACTAAAGACGTTCGCCAGCCCGCTAAGAGTCGACGTTGCATTGAGGAATCTTTCATCATTTTCTGTAGTATGGATGTATACTACAAAGAAGATGGTGAAAGAAAGATGGATGAGGTATCTTGTCAACGGAAATTCCATCGCGCTCGCCAAATATCGATCGCGCTCATTTGCGCGCCCCATGGGAAAGCCTTGATTTCTCAATGGAAGGATACGGTAGCCGCCGCGGAACCGCTGCCGTATGCCGTGGAAATTCGGGGAGAAGCACTGCCACTCAGTAAAATATATAGGAAGATGCGGAATCCTCGATATCGAGAGGTGTTTCAACCTAGATCGCATAAGCAACGATGCGGTCCTACTACAGTGGGTTAGCGCACAGTTCGAGAGGAACTGGTGAAGAGGCCACTGACGACAGTGGCATGGACTGCAGTACACTGTCAAAATGAACGGACAAGGACTTCGGGCGAGCCTGAAGTAGCGATGATAGGACGCACCAAAGAGAACATGAAAATCTTAGATGAGCTTTTAGAAGATGCACTCGGGCGAACATCGATTTGAAGAAGGGCCCGGTATCATTCTGAGAAAGACACCTTCGGGAAAGATATGAGGTGGGACAAGATCATGAGAAATCAAGATCAAGACCAAGAGAGAGAGAGAAAAGAGAAGAGAGCAAGAATCAAGAATGTTTTAGGTATGGGTATATTGATTACCTGACTGATTGCTTATTTTTTAGTTCATACTGTTCCTTACCGCTCACAGATCCAATGCATCGAAGCGCTTTGATTACTGGGAATATTGGGGGAGTGGTGCTAACACCTAGTGTGATAGCGAAATAAAGATTGGAGTCGTCTGGTTGAAAAACTGAAACCGAAAATTGTCTAAGGATTCAAGATGATATCTCTCGCCTGAGTAAAATGAAGCTCATCAACCTTCCGTCTGGAAGCGGAAATGATAAGATACGCCATGAATAATCATTTTAAGTACAAATGGAGTCTTTTCAGCTACAATTCCACAGGCTACAATGGTCTTTTGAGCTTTGCTTACCTTCACTACGTGGTTCCACTTTATCAGCCTTACGTAAGTTCTTTTCACTATCGTTCTAATTCTTATTCGCTTCACTTCATAATTTGCCGTGTTTAAAGAAGCTCCAAGGTCTCAAAAGCTGTAGCTTCTACTGTGCTACAGAAGTCCTCGAAAATTCTTCATTTGACGATATCGTTTCGGTTCTTTCGTTTTCTTCGTAGTCTGAAAGGCGAAAGTCTTTCGGGGTGATATTGCATCAATCTAGAGAGGAAATTCAGTGAAGTCGTGAATTACTATTGCTATAACAGCTTCTCCACCAGCAGATTGAGTGTTATGGGCGTTTATTATTCAATTTTGATGGACCAACAGAGTTAGGATTTACTGTGCATAGTTCGATAAGCTACTTGAATGCTCTTAAACCAATTTTTATCAGCGAACTACCGGCATTAAGATATTTTCTAGTTCATCTGAACACCTCAAGTGAGTATAACGCTGAAATAAACTTGGGACTTCCTTAGATTGATCTTCACTGTCTTGCAACAAATATCCCGCGTTGCTGTGCTTACATATATTCTCCTGTGACGGCAAAACTGTAGTTTATCCCAAACCTACTAAGAGTAACTGATGATACCAGTTTAGTTTCTGAAGGTGATCGGCGAGGTCTTTTGTTTCCACGCGTCGCCGCACGCGGCTAGCCCTATGATTTCATCAACATGCATCACAGCAGTCTTAAAAGTTTTCGGCCGTTGGCTCCTGAAATGTAACGATCGGTGGCAAACTACCTCCGCCCTTGAGAAAGATGTCGATGTTCAGGATACCAATCGCACTCACAGGTGCTACACATGCGTAAGCATGGATACATCTGCGATGAGACAGAATGCATAAATCGACCCAAACCACCAAAAACGAAGAGTCCATGCTTTGACTGCACCTGCGCCTTCAGTCAAGTACCCTATCCACCACCTTGGGGTTGCGCCACGTGGCGTCGTCATCAGCCGAGTAGAGATTCATCAGTGAAAGGGATCTATGTGGTGAAGGCGGTAGGATGGGGGAACTGGTGATTTGGGCCAAGGATTATAAAAAAAGTAAAGCCAACAGCATTTGATGATAACTAGTCAAAAAGGCGCAAGTGAAGAGAACATCAATGAAACCGATTCGCTACTTCCTACTTATAGGGGTCGAAGAAGATGAGAGATGCAGAGGTTAAGAGTGAAAATCTAACGACTACTTTTCGGAGTACTTTCACATGATTTTATGTTTATTGACTTTTCTTCTAATCCTGAAGGAGCTCGACTTCATTTCTCCGGAAGGTGTTCAGCGAAATATCAAGTGGAGCACTTGTGTATATTCGCTGCTTGCAGTTTGGCTTTAGAATCCCGAACCATTTAGAACATAAAAGGAATGACTGAATCGCAAAGTTGTCAGTATTAAGTGCAGATGAAGGAAAGGTTTTTAGCGGAATGAATAACTCAGCAAATAGGAACCTCTTATTCGAGAAGGCATCAATGTGATGTCATCCGCTGGACGATCTCATTGTCAGACCAGGACCGGAGTCAGGGACATAAAATTTTGGAATGCTTTCTCTTCAATTTCACTCATCTTACGAGTAATTCTTATGTTTGAAGACTCTCAGAACACTTACTGATAACATAAGGAATAGTGAATGTCAGTAATATATCCATGTCTGTTCAGGAAGGCGATTTTTATTATGGTTTATCGAAAAACAACGGGAAACTTGATGGCTTGATAGCTGATGCGGCAAACTCCACCTCAGACTCTATCGTTAAAACATTGTGGTCGAAATTATGCGGTATGTTGTTCATTTCAACTGAGATCAGGTTTCATCGTACCTCTGACTGCCTTGTGGGCACTCAAGACCGTTCATCTTTGTTGCCGCTTATGTTCAGGGAACGGCCATATGTTATAAGTGTCTGAAGTCCTTGTTTGAGCAGGGTGGTTACATCATGGTTATACTACTCCCATTTTGGTCCTATCACATCAAAAATTTAAATGCCAACTGTCTTCAATCGCTTAAAAAAATGCTTTGCTCTCATCTCAAATCTAGGTGGTAAAGGCGTTCTGTCTTCGCTACTGCTTACATACTTTCAATTTCCCAGGCGCGTTGGTTGATAAACACACTGACCCGTGTCCCTTGAGCACAGTGCGTGTCTAAGAAGGTGTATGCATACTTTGAAGCCTCTTTCAATGGTATTATATTAAAAACCGTTACAAGAATATTTCCGAAGGTGGACGCACTTGAAAGGGGATTTCTAGTCATTCCTTAACGCAGTACAAATTGTCTCAAGAAAGTTGGAGTGGATCCGTATTCTAGTAATTCAGTTGTGCTCATTGCCGAGAATCCTCCATGGAGTTCCCGTCCTGGTGGCGAGAGGGAACTAAGCCTACACTCGTGAAGAAGAACTATATCGTTTACGTAAACGCTTCACTAGGAGAGAGCTTTGGCGCAGTGGAAACGCATGATAGTTGACAATCGTCCCAATTACTATGGTTGTTCCACCACCCAATCGAAGAGGTTGTCTAACCAAGAGGAGAAGCCGTATGAGGCTGTTGCACAAGCAGTGTCGCTTCTGTCAAACTATTTCTTTTCCTATAAGGTTCTATGTATGTGCTTTGCTCAAGTCGTACCCCATTCAAAAGATATTCATCGGCACTAGAAAAGAGCTACCACTTGTAAAAAACATATTTCAAAATGGACCCTCGGCATCGCCAAGGAGAAGAACTTCCCCCCTCGTCTTTTTCGCAAACATTTTTCATCATGCTCAGTGTACAAGGTGTCTACTCTCCCAGCGAAGAACCTCTCATCTCTTCAGCCATATCATACTCCGTTGTGCTATTCAATCAGTGAATTTGCGGGTAATACAGCAGACGCAATGTTTCCAAAAGCGATTGCACATAAAAATTGATCAATAAAATTAGGCACGAAGGGCTTTGCTTGTGGTCAATTCCGAAATTCCTTGTTCTGACTTTTAAATTAATCTGACATATTCCTTTTTAGGTCAACATTAACCTGGGCTGGAAAGATGGAAATAGTGATGTGAAGTTGTTTCTGAAGAATAATATCGTGCTCTCATACGAAAAGTCAGGGTACAGATTCGTATAACTCATTTAAAAATAAATATATTTGAGCATTTCTTGTGCACATTGACAAGATTCTGGCACGCCTCACAATGAAAATGCGACTCATTTCATACAGTATAAGAGTGGTCCGTGCAAAAACGAGAAACGGAAGAAGTATTCTTACTTGCGTTTGGTTTATGATGATTCACTCAATGATTGAACAAACAACAAACATTGGTTATTTTTCGTATCACGGGTTAGGTCAATACCATTCGTTTGAGAAAATCTTCCACTAAAAAGGAAACAAAGATGACCGATTTCCTGAATTTCTTTTCATCCAGCCAATCCAGGTGTTGACCTGACCGGTGATGCGAGGAGTAATTAAAATCATTCACCTGAGATGTTTGTTGTTTGTTCAATCATTGAGTGAATCAACATAAAGCCAAGAACTACAGGCCTAACCGCATACAGAAATGTGCCATGGCCAAGTATCTTTCGAAGCGGAACCATGGATAAGGGGAAGCTGTAAGAGCGAATCAGCTCTGAGAAAAAGTGAAGTCTTTACGATGAGAATGGAGAGCAGTAGCAGTAATACAGAACTTTTGTATCCACGATGATACTAAGAACAAAAAATGAACTTTAGGTTTATTCTCCTTCACCGCTGCAGGTTCTATATTCGGGAAAGCAGGCTGTCAATAGGAGAATGAATGACGCATGAAAGTGAATCTTCGAACTTTATCTATGTGGTGTTTTCATGTAGGAAATCTCGTTGGGGAAAAGGAGTGGAGCGGCGGACTGCGGGGAAGTGAGTGTGTGGCTAGTTGAAGGTCATAAAACTCACTTGAAAATCGACAATCATCATAAATTATAACTGCTAGTCATTCTGTTTGAAGTGGATAGCGGTGGCGTGTGTTTGAATTCACTGCATAGGATTCATTCTCAGAAGTTATATTGTTCAATTCTGAATCTTTTGATCTGGGCCATCGGGCTAGATCTGAAAAAGGCTGCAAACCTAGCACTTTAAAAAGACGCCCTCGGTCGTAGCTTCGAGAACAAAAGGAAGTGCGTTGTGCACTGGTATAGACATCTGAAGTTGCTTTTATTGGTATTTTAATTTGTCCTGACAAGAGAAAAATTAGTGAGTCAGTAATTGGGCCGATCAGATGTACGATTATTATTCACGCATCAAGAAGGAAAGGAATACGGTGGTTGACAGTCTAAGCTCACAACATAAAAATATCTGTGCCGGGATCGAGAAAAAGCAAGTGAATTAGTTGACCATGTCGAGCCACCACTGATTTGTATTTAGTTGTCGGTCTGTGTGTGTGGTAACTTCTCCCCGAAAATCTCGTCGCGTTTGGCGTATCGCTATGAAGGGAAAGGTGTTAATTCGCAGCGGAAGGATAGGGTGGCCGCCGCGGAATCACTCTGGGAATTCGGGGAGAAGTACATCCATTCCTTAGAATACCGTGCGTGATCTTTGAAGGTTTCGTTCAGCTCATCTAGTCGAAGTGATTCACAAAAATTCATGACAAAATGATCGACGGACATCAGACGACAGCAAATAGTCGATTTGCATCTATTGCATTGAATTTGGTGACAGCAAATCACTAAATTGTCATTCACGCAGGATTTAATCCGCTTTTTGCAGACCAACTCTGTGATACTATCAATACTGTTGGTAGCCCTCTCATGCTTCTGGATAGCGACCTCGATTTAGAATTGAATTCTTTAGGCCTCACATTCGAACCCGCATTGTAACACTTGAAACGAAAATTATAGAAAGGTGAATAGAAAAAGTTATGTTCATTAAAGGGAAGAAGTCAATCTCTTATTGGTTCTTTGCTACATTTCATCAGGACCGTTACTCTGGTACCCATCCGAGGAGAAAAAACGGTGAAATATTGGGTTGTAACATAAGTTCGTAGAGTTTTGTGTTAGGGTCATTTTACAAAGATTCGCTTTGTTTTTTTGGCAAAGTGTATATATTCATTCGAAAGAGTCTTTCTCCTCTATAAAATAGTTTCATTCTTTTTTTTGGATAGTCTAGTTGTACGTCTTTTTTCTGGCTCAAAATTGGAATATCCAGGAGGAGAAAATCAGCATTTTCGACATCTGCTTTTCATCGAGGTCAATAAGCAGCCGAAGCGGCTCGGGACATATGCGGTGTGTACGAGGAAGGTGTCCTAGGTGTGTCTCTGGGTGGCCCCAGGAGAGGCACCGAAGCCGAGAGTCAAGCAAGACCTTCACTTAAAATAGGTCATGATTTGCGTTTGGTGAGACTGGAAAGGCACGGTGCACTGGGAAGTGCTCGTGCGAAATGCTACTGTCAACAAGGAGGTCTACATTGCCTAGCTTAACCGTGTTAGTGTTGCTATTCTGCTGAAATGACTCGATAGACAAGGTGAAGTCATCTTGCTCCACGACAACGCCAGGCCCCATAATGCCCAAGTCGTCAAAACAGCACTCCAAAAGCCTGAGTGGGAGGTTCTTCAGCATCCACCGTACTCTCCGGGTCTTGCACCTACCGACTACCACCTTTCCGCTCTCTGTCAAACCAAATGAGGAGTGTTACCTTTGATGGCGAAGAGGTTCTTGGAAACTGGCTCA
>UZAF01017977.1:9104-20675 GCA_900617895.1 Haemonchus placei | reverse complement strand
CAAGGTAAACAAAATGTAAATATATAACTAGAGTTACAAGTAAGCGCTTTCGAGCATGTGGAAGTGAACATTTTACATTCGTACTCAGTGTTGAAAAAGCTCAAGTGTAATCTTGCATGTTCAAGGAACTCTTCTCAGCACAAGAGACTTATTTTAACAATATTTTCATACATTTGTCATATATTCTTCCTTTCTATCGGAAAACTTAGAAAATAATCCATTTCCAATAAGGAAGTCTAAAGAATCGAGCGTTTTTTCAGGGACTCAGTTTTTATAACTTCGGCACTTTCGAAATCCGCTTACTTAACACCCGTCATTTCCGATCTTAGAACTTTACCCTATTACTCACTTTCATTACTGGTAAAGATTACGTGAGTTTCCATATATTGAATCTGCCCTGAGAGTTTCTGGGAATTCCCCCCGACAAACTTCTTATAGCGACCGAAAATAGACGGCAATTCGAGATATTTGCATTGACTACGCCTACTTGAAAAATCTCGGACCGAAATCAGCTAAAGTACACCATCCCTCCACTGGTCAAGGAAAAGGAAACGATAATTTTGAGTTCATAGTGGTAGTCCCCCCTCCCCTGGTCCCCCGGTAAATCTATTTTCATAAATCCAAGCAATGCTAATTAGTTTGCATTTGAGGAAGAGCCCCGCCGCAGCGATTGAGGGGTTAAGCGTGAGCCTCGGACCGTAAAGACCTGGCTCCTCAAAAGTGGCTTTGAAACGGGAAACGAAAAGAATTCCGGTAAGCCAGTGAAGGCTTAGATTATATAGAAAAACACGTGACTTAATTACAAAGTAGTAATACAAATAAGTAACTGTACCTGAGTGATGATTCCTTATCATACAACAAAGTTTTGGCTGAGGCGGTAGAATTGTTTGGTTCGCTGTCTAAACACAAACAAATATGTCACAACAATAATTGGTAAAGCATTTTCTGTCAGACAGAATGACAAATGAGGCGTTTCACTGAAGACTTTTTTTTTGCACCTGCTGAGCTGAATGACTCGCATGTGGTCTCCCGTGATTCCCGATTACTTGAGGTGGTGGCCGTTTGTTGTTGGGCATGACTTGCTTCTGAAATCGAGTCATCATTCTCATTTCCACGAGGTTTTTCCCCCCATCCATCCATTCTAAGGGTAATAAATAATGCAAAGACGTCAAGTGAAGGCAGCATGTAGCAGCAGAGCCGGACGGACCTTTTCGAGGAGATAACTCCTCAGGCGATACATCCGTATCACGAACACTACATGTACTTGACATCTCAAACGAGTCTTCTGAGCATGAAGTAGAGCCGGAGCCACCATCGCCGTCCAGATCTTGACTGCCTGAAAGAGTTTTGTAAGTAGTAATGTTCTGGGAATCATACAAGTTAGTTTACCTTGGTGATTTTCCAGGGAAGAAAGTGATTCGAGGCTTGACGAATTCGACTGTTGACTCTGCTCATCATCAACGGAACGTAGCCGCAACAGCTTCACCACGTCCACACTACCCGCATAGTTATTATTATGTTCAGAAAGTAAAATATCCGATAATGTCTGCACAGATGTTCTGGCCGTTGCCATGTTCGGGTCAAATTCTTTACTGCAAACCGATTCCATCGTTGATACACCGCTATCGTCCCTGGCTTCAGGAGTTAATGAAGATGACGTGATGGCTTGTGTTGTGGGTGTTGTCGATGATACTAGCAGTCCATTTACTGCTGTTGCACATCCAAAACTTGGTCCCTCCATCGGCGACAGCGGTAATTCTGCTGGCTGCCGAGCCAACATCCCCTCAGAACTTCATTGGCGATCAATGCGCAACACGTTATGGCCACCACCGGACGACCCAGACGAAGGGGTACCAACACTAATAAGGTCTATATCTGAAATGAAAATGCCATTGTGACGACGGGCATAATACGAAGGCCTTTCAGCGACGGAAACGAATCATCAACCACAAAAAAAANAAAAAAAAGACGGAAGTAATGGAGACGACGGGTAAGAAATCGAAGGAGAATGGTGGTAATTCGAGATGGAGTTTTTCTGTGGGAAAGCATTATACAAAGCAATTTCGTCAACGCTAATTTACCCAAACACACCTACTTGCCGTCCATATTATTCATTGGGAATGCAGGAGTAATAAGTCAATCGAATCGGACCTTTTGGCACCCATGAAAACCCAGCAAGTTCTGAGCAACATAGCCTTAAGCCTATTTCCGACTGGGCTGCCTCGAGATGCCCATCCCAAAAGATCCCAAAAGAAGTGAGCGGGTCGAAGATAGGCTTAGAAGCCAGTACAACCCCCCAGAAAAAGCCCGACAGCAAACGAGAAGGCTTGATGTGGGAGTTTAAAGAGTGTCCCTATTCCGAACAGGTATTCCCAGATGTTCGAAATGTGCTTGTTGTTGACGCGGTAGTTTCAAAAAACGTTCCTGTTCCGTCAGTGATACTCAAAGCTATAACAACTTATGGCAAAAGAAATAAACCAGTAAAGCCAGTACTGTGTGGGAAGCGAACAAACAGATACGACGGTCTGTCGAAAGGGGGTTCTCATGTCGGCCATCGAAATGTCGTTCAATAAGCAATGGTATTCTGTGAATTGTCCCCCCTATTCTGCCTTCCGCCGCCGCCGGGAATGCTTAGTGATCGTTACGGGGGGTTGACGCCAAAAGAAGGAAGTAAAAGGAAGGAAAGAAAGAAAGAACGTTACGATCGGCGTCGAATAGGATGAATCATGCCGTCATTGAAGACAAAAGAGCAAATCATCGACCGTTTTGTTCTGTCCCCATCCAAGGAAAACACCCATATCGCATCGCCGCGGTTGTTGTACGAAAAAATGATGATTCGTGTTGACTTGGTCAAAATGGCATGGTATTTTATGAGCCGTTTTCTAGGTCATTAGGTCCATTCACTATGGGCTACATAATTTCCTACGAAATATTGCTACGATTAATCGTTTTTGGACGTTGGTCAACGAATTTTCTCTGTCAAAGCCAAATTGCAGCATGAAGTACAAGGGCATCCACCAGCAGAGATGTGTGGGGGAGAGAATAGGGGGCAGGAAGAGGGAGGGGCAAAGAAGACTCATAGCGCCTCCGCCTAATCGGAAACAATATGAGGTATCGAGTGTTTGGCCTTGTAACAGCTTCCCCCACCACGACCCAGAGGAATTAGACTTTGAAAGAAACGATATATCACCAAAATGGTGGCCCGTACCCAGTCTGGGCCCCTGATTTCGCCTGTGGGGTGGGATGACGAAGGTGTACAGCCGAACCTTGAGGGAAGTCACTGAAACAGGAAGCTCGTAATCAGTGCAGATTGAAACGGACTAAGGCGAAGTGAAACGCGCGGCGGTGCATCGCCCCGCCTTCGTGCCCCGTAATTTTATATTTATTGAAACCTCTCGGCCGACGACGACTCGGCCGCGCCTCTCTTTTTCGCTCTTAGCCCTCGTTCCCTCACCTTGTTGCTCTCGTTCTCACCACCACCACCACCACACACACACAAAATGAACAACATAGCAGAAAACTCGCGGCTCATATTTCCTCGAGTGGAGTGGACCCCCTCATCTGAAAGCCGGCGACCGCCGTGTCAATGGCCGGAACCCAGGCTGAGTCAAGCGAAGTCCGGACAGGAATTCCCGGAAAGGTTCGAGAAATAGGGCGCCCACGGCCCACGAGGTGCCTGGTGGTTATGTTTGGCGATAGCTTGGGCCCATCAAAAGCATTGATGGATACCTAATCAACATGTTACGTCTATGCTGCCACAACAGGAAACAATCAATGCGAAGACACACAGGCAACAGACACTCAAAATGACGCGAAAATTGAGGCCCAAATATGGTGCGATATGGAGTAGCACGGGCTTTTCAGGCCCAGGCCTCATTCCATGGGCGAATAACGTGAATCGTAGTGTAAGTGGGTGGCATTGACTGTCAGTTGCATGAGTTGGCAAAGGGGGATGATGGGTAGGAACGAACGCGGTTCGACAAGTCGTTCGTTCGTTGGCCGTCTGGTTGACTGCGTCACGGTGGCGGTGGCCTGTGATATTACCACGACAACCCTTTGGTTATGTCACTAGTTCAGTTGTATTTATGAGTGACAGGTGAACAAGCCATAAAACTCTTCAGGGCATCAACGGAGTGAGTGTCTTAGAGCGCGATGAATAGGGATAAAAGACAGATTCGGGGGCCAACGTGCCCGAATGGGGTCTGGCTGCCGGTTCAGATCGACATGAGGTCGTCAGGGATATAACGACCCTGATCGCTCAGTTTGAACTGTTCTATGACTTGCCTGTCCTCCAGTCCCTCGCTGGTGATCCAATTTAATGAACATGAACGTGGTGAACAGATTCATCATGATGGGATGAGGAGGTGAACGAGAAATCGAAGGATAAAAGCTCCGCGAAGTGGATATAATGAGACTACGGGTGGATTGAAAAACCAGTAAGTGGGTCTCCACGATTCTGCATAGAATTCATTCAGAAATCAACTTCAAATAGGATTCACCGGGACAACGAGAGGCATCTGGACAGCATTGACCGATCACAATCGACCCACTGGATTACAACTTGGTAAAAAGTAGATCCGCTGAGAAAATGGTATTAAGAAGGAATGGGGCCCAGTACTTTTTCGTCCATTAAGTCGATTTTTCTTTCCTGTTCGGGAATTACATGACAATATGGCAAATTACTTCCAATTATAACTAAGACCTCGTTTTCAACTTTAATGTGAGGGCTATAAACAGGTATAAGACGAACTTTTTCGTCCCTGAAGTGAAATCAGACACTTAACTAGAAAAATCGAACTCGCTCAATTCACATTTTCTCCCCATTAAGAATAAAATAAAATAAAAATGAAAAAGAATGTTCATCATACAGCTAATTTGTTGCAGAGAATAATTTGCTTACTAAATATTACTGCAAAGTACAATGAAGAAAAGTATGACTCATCTGGAAAAGCTCAAAGGCAAGAGACTTGTATGGAACTTCAACCGCTCCCCTTTGTCCCCAGAACCTCCCATCAGGGGTATGGACCTGTCAATCGAGTACAATTCCCAAACAATTTCAATATGCCGATCGCCTGGGCGTAGGCTTTTGTGTTCCAGGCACGGGCTGGTCTATAGAATGAGATCTTCAAGTATGATTGCGGCTTTGAACAACAATGCTCGTAAGGCTGGCTCTGAATCAGCATGACACGGTAACTGCGGTTAACAGCGAAAAGCGATCCAACCAGTAGATATGAAACGGGAACATTTTTATGAAGAACATATTTGGAAAATTGAAATCAACGGGAGGCAAAATGACGGTTATTATGAGGTGTGGAAAACGAGCTGACTGAAATCATCATCATTGAAAGCAGCCAGAAGAGGGGGAGAAAAACAGAGAACGATCTCGCAGCATCAACGGAAAGAGTGCGGAACTCTCGAGAGTCAACGCGCTCTCTCCTTCTCTCCTCATTCTCTGTGTGGCGGGCGGCTTGTCTTCACTTCTTAGCTGAATGGGGCGGAGAACCATAGGGTGGTGAGGGGGGCAGTATCGGCCCACATAACAACACACGCACACATTGCCAGGCTGTTGGGTGAGCTCCGTTGAGGGTCACGCCATGTCACTCGATATCGATCGATTATATCTATAGTGCAATGATTACCAGTAGTTTTCCGCACCATCATTCGACAAAATACTACTACCTGAAGTAATTGATCCGTTCAGAAACCAATGGACCCTTGNGATTGCTTCAAAAAACCAGTAAGTAGTTGGTAATCTGCTGTAACAGTTACAGTATGACAGGAAGGCTTCATACATGTAGGTATGATAAAACAGTAATGAATGGAATTGATAAGTAAGAGATGGTCAGGCGTACTTCCCTTCAATTTACTAAATAGTACATGTCAAAGTTACCATAATGCGAGTTTAAAGGTCAGTTCCTGAAACTTCATGGTTCAAATCCCGAACTTGTCGTTTCCTGAACTTTCATGGGAACTCAGTTGTATACTTCTTGGAAGTCTCCGTGGCAGCAGTTTGTTTTACTTCCCTACCTGAATGTAAAAAATAACTTTACTTTATATAAGTTCAAAGTAAAGCAGTAACAGTTACGTGCAAAGTAACAATACTGAACGAGAAACGGAACTCAACTTGTGACCTGACCGACTCCGTTCGGGAAGCTAGTCGATCTCAGAGACAATTTGTGCCGTGTTCGGCGAGATTTAAAAAAAATTTGAAGCAGTTTTATAAATATCCAATAAAGTTTTCAGCACTTTTTGAACCACTGCATTTTGAAGATTTCCCGAGTCTGTCTAATAAGGAGGTTGTCCTTTCGTCAACTACTTCCAAAACCTTCCCCAATGGAAGAAGTATAGCAGCAGGAAACCTGGAATTACAACATCCGTTTTTTTTTTGTCCTGCACTCGGAACGAGCTGTACCATCCACACCTGCCATGAGCAGAAACAAACAACCTGGGACATCATTTATCAACGTAATCCCAGTATTAGCCGATAACTTGAATCAAAGATGGTCCAGACACTATCTGATAACCTTAAGGTTAGGCCAGGTGTTTTTTGTGCAAGCAGAGATCCATTTATTACTAGTAACTCAATGTTTTGAGTCAAAAGTTCCCATGTGGCACCAAGCCCCACCATGAAAGGAAGGATCACCAAACTACAGTTCAACTTTGTATTTCCGCTTGAGAAAATAGGTTTGCACCGGAGCTCTGAATTTTAAGCTTTAGTTGTAATTTTAAGAGTTTGCATCTGCCTGGCACTGAGCCAAGTAATCTTCGAGAGGAATGCAACGACCGGAAGTCCTTCACCCAGGCGCCGATTATGAACGAAATCCAAAGGGCGGAAGTGGGAAGTCGGAAGCCAAACAACAATCTTCACGACCATCAAAACGGAACTCAGGATCCGGGATGCAAGCTTTGGCGCAATCATGTACCCCAGCGGATTCCATAATTTGAAAGTAACTTTTACTCCACAGAATTCTTACCAAGTAAGTTCTTCACCTAGCCTTTTTACTGGTTACCGTTGTATTTGAAATAAATTTTTGAATTTACGAGTTGCATTCACAAAAGGCCAGAGGTACTTGTCGAAAGCGACAAAAAAGGTAGTGCACAAAAGATTTTGAGTGCCTCCACCGAGATCAATCCTAGGCGAATCATCGAAGAAATGAGGACGGAGGCCAATTCTGACCACAAAGGTCAAGAGCGGATAGTGGAAATGAGATCTGTTTCTTCCTTTTTTCCACATTCTTCTTCACCGATCGTTGAAATTCCTATTCATGCAAATGACAAAGCTCTAAAAACTCGTACTGTAAGGCCTCTTCACATATTCCCAGTGTCTGACTCTTCTGAAAAGTGGGGGCCCGTTTCACGTCAACTGCCTTTTACGGAATGACTCAGAGCTGTATCCCAAACATGCCACTTACCAATATCATCATCGTTCTGAAATTGAGCCTAGCTAGCTGCTCCGTTTCTCACCCGAGCCACAAGAAGAGAGGGCTCATTCCCTACAAAGTCGGTAACTTACACAGCTTTCCAGTTCCCCAAGTTCCGGAAAAAGGTCCTGGAGTTCCCATGTGGGTGAGGGCAGCAGATTTTGCATACATACTACATCACCATCTAATTTGTAAAGAACCCCGACAACTTTCGCTGACTTTTGAGACAACTAATCCATCATTTTCGCGAATGCCACCCATACCAGCAAATTCTTGCAGATTTTAGCGATTTTCGCCAGCTTCAAAAGGGATTTCAGGGGATTTCGGAGAATGTTTTCACCTTTCAACAATTACCTCCCAATTTTGGTTATGGTAGTTGTAGGGTGCCAAAACAACACCCTTTATCCCGAGAATAAATTTTCAGAGGCACAAAGGATGTTGTTGCCTGAGGCATTCCAAAGTGGTACCACCATTACCGCTTTCACTTACGTCTGTCAACTCCAATTTTGGTTATGGTAGTTGTAGGGTGCCAAAACAACACCCTTTATCCCGAGAATAAATTTTCAGAGGCACAAAGGATGTTGTTGCCTGAGGCATTCCAAAGTGGTACCACCATTACCGCTTTCACTTACGTCAGTCAACTAAAGTAGCCACGACCACCACAGATTAAAGAGAAAGGTCGGGAGGGACAGCAATGGTCCCCCTCCTTCCCTTCCTGACGTCACCAAGCACAAATTGTTTAGTCACAGAGTTTAGGACGGCTTAGTTGAGGTGAGAAACAACAAAAATGGACTAGCCTACGAAAACATTTCTCGTTTTCGGCTACCACCGAGGGACTGAACTTGCTATCACGTAACTATCACCGCCTGGAACGTTATCCACTGCGCTATCCTCAGATCATGAGTAGTTGTTATACATAAGTATTACTTTCCAAGATGATTAAAGATCATGCAGCATGTTCCTGAAGGGTGACTAAGCTGTTTGTGAATCACTTTTCTTACAATAACTCACAAGAACTACAAAGTACATACAACTTTGCAGACGTTCAGAATACGTTTCTATGCCTCCTCTGAGATTGGGGACCTCTGAACATAAAATGAATGCCATTTACTTTCAATTCTTGAAGTTTTGAAGTTTACTGTTCAAAAAAAGTTTATAGGTATAAACAATCAACTTTTTTTTTTTGAATAGTAAGCTTTGAAACTGGTGGCCATGCGTTGATGCGAGGCCAGCGCTATGTCACGTTGGAAAGGGAAAGAACAGTTCAAGAAAAAGTTCCACTTTTCTGCTGAATTAACAACAGCTGCGTTCGAGCATGACTGGTAGAAAAAAAGTTTTTTATAGTCAGCTGGTAGGTTGCCGAGCTGATAGCAGCATATATTTGCATTGACTGCAGCACGAGGTGGCGGAAGACGGTTTCCAGGCGGTTGCTGGTCATCAGAAATCCCGAAGCTTCAAAGGGAAACTTCTACCAGTTACGAGAATGGTAAGCCTGTGGTAGCTGCTTCTGAGGAACCTTATTCCATCCCACAACGGGAGCCTATCGAAATTGCGGTAGAGAGTTGAAGAAGGCTGGAGGCTGTGGAGTTAGCGGTTGGCTCGACGCATGGAAAGGCGAGTTTTGGGGTTTTTTTAGATGTTGCGGATTCATGGGAGTTTCCTAGTGCTGCCATCGTGTCACATATGCCATTCATTATGTCATTACATATGTAATATGTATGCATGTCATCCACACTACGCAACCCTCGAATTTCTCGCAAGACGCACGCATGGTTTGGCCCTTTCTCGGAACAAATGACGGTTTAGTGAAATACACTATAACGACGCCTCGCACACCTTCTTAACTACAATGAATCATTGAAATTTTCAGTTAAAAAGAAATAGGTGGAGCAGTGACATGTGGCGCACACTAGCACATGCGTGATCCAGGGATCGAGTCCTGGATGACACCTCACCCACGAGCCAACCAAGCCTTCGCTTCCTCCGGGTGTCAATTGATTGGTGTGCTCTCGTCTGGGAAGCTGAAAACACTGACTTGTATACCGGATGGCCTCCATGTCGAGACGCCCTTAGGATTTTGAGTATGAGTGAAAAGCGGGGTGCACTCCAGAAATGGTATTGATTACCACAAGAGACTTCATCCTTCATACTTATAGAATTGACAAAAATTGTTTCGTAATGATGTGAATTTCTTAATAGACTAGGAAATCACCCTCATCCGATGAGATTGATGATGTACTGCCAGCTAACAAACACACGTACATTTGATGGTCCTCGGCACAGACTCGCTTTCGGATGATCATGAACACTACCACTAAAAATTAAGGTTTCAGAGAACATGACAAAAAAATGAACTGGTGGCCATCAAGAGTAAAGGAAAAAAAGAAAAAAAAAATTAAAAAGGTCAACTATGTAGCTATTCGGAGTCTCCTGTGTGAACGACACTTCTGTTTCTTGAAGTTTTTGATTCGTTCTTGAAGGAATTTGTTTTTTTTATTTTTGAAATTTTCTTATAACAAGAAATGTGAAGTGGTTTGGAAGTATTGAGCATACCTCATAGATTCTGATGGCTGCTTTCAGAGACTTCTAACGTTTTTACTTTTCCGTGACCATGCAGTTCAATTGATGAACCGGACTTCTGGACATGATTTCTACAATAAATGACCTTAGAATCGTTAATGTACCGTATGGACCAAGACAACTCCACCGGTTCCCACGACAAGGATCGAGCCCTGATAAGCCATTCCGTTCAGACCTGCTGGCTAGATGGCTCCAACTCGGGAAGGTCTCTCGCATCGGAAGGAAGCATAGTGGTCACAAGGCACCCAGGCTACAGAAGTAAGCTTCCCTAGTTAGGACGTGACGTAAAAATGCGAGAATTAGATCTTTTTTTCAGAGTTTTTTTCAGATTAAAACCTTCAAATATCGAAGTAATCAAACTTAAAGCTCAAAATAGGAATCCTGCGTTGCGGCACCACCCGAATTGAGCGCTGATCAGAGCATGAAAATTGAGAGTACTCGGAATTTCATCAAACGATCCTGTTTTCGGAAAAAATTCTGACGTGAATATCACATCGCACCCTTCAGCAATACAAAAAAGTACGTCACCAGCTTTACAGCAATTTTACGCTCGGATTCCCTGAGAGGTGTGAAAGCAAGTAGTAGACGCTCTCCCAAAAATTCTTTGGTGACGGCCGAAAGAACTCAGTCAACTGCTTTCTCGATTGGGCCTGAAGACGAAGGATGAGAGATGAAGTCTTTGGAGCTAACCGTTTCACTTATGCGCCCGACATCCGGCTTCCACTCAGGATCCCATTGGCTTTGAGTGATTATGTGACCTACATACATATACTATGACTTGCGGTGGCCAGCCTTCTACAAGTGAGGGCTTTTATCCTTCCAGACGTATACTATCATTTCTCCGGCCCTTGAGGGAAGCAAGGCTTGGTTGGTCAGGACTCGATCTTCTGACCATGCTTGCGTGATAGTTCGCTACGTTCAACAGTACAACCTCAGCCCCTACTCGAAACCTAACACGGAAGATACCAACTGAAGTGGGAAGGCATAGGAGTGAGCATTGAGGGAGCAACTATATCCCTCACTTAAAGCATAGAGAAAACAGGGCGAATGCTTATTCATATCGTTCTTACGTGCACATAAGTTAGTTTATAACTAAGAATAACAAACAAAGTTGGTGTTTATTTTGACTTCCACTTGAAGCATAATATTTTTGGCAGCGTAATGGGACCAATAACTTGTGAATACCTAGTCCACGCTTATCCAGCGAATGAATCTGGATGTTCCAGTTTTGTTCACCTTAGTCGGGAAATCAACCTGATTAGCGACCCTTCCCCGTGAGGGTTGAGAACGGAGGAGGCGATCCTTCTCGAAACAATCAATATGTATATAATACATCACATTTGTATTACTCAGTTTACTGTTTTCTTGAGCTTTTTACGAGATTTGTAAATAAGCTTTCAAAATCGTGACGAGTTCAAGAAAACAATTAACTCAGTAAGCAATATAGCATCACTAATACTGTATGAATGCTATAATCTGCACTCGGCTCCTTCTCTCCTGTCCGTTCCTACCTCGACTGCCTTTACAAGAACTTGTTCACGACTCTGATAGTACCGGCATACGGAAAGCA
>UZAF01017976.1:0-35343 GCA_900617895.1 Haemonchus placei | reverse complement strand
TACGTGCTTATGAACAGGTCCTGCGCCAATACGAGGGTATGCTGGCAGTTTACTCCGAGTGCTCTTGTACTGTTCTGAGATGTATTTTGACGCTATCAAGGAAAAGGTTCCGAACTCTACTGTTCTGATTACTCAATAGTAATAATAGAAGATCAATTTGCAGCAAGCCACCAACACTTCTAGTGACTGTATATGTTTTTATAATAAGATAAACGATCAATTATGGCCATGCTATCTTCAGAAAGATTGGCAATAAAGGAAATGTCCAAGGTAAGAAGTGGACACTTGCCTTTATAAGAAAGTACATTGGTCCATTCTCATTTGCGCATCTTTCGGTAGTGGTAACCCAGTGGGTAGGTCTGTGTTGGTTAAAAACGGTTAAAATTCACCCAGGTTAACCAAGCATCCCATTCTTCCAGGACCTCTCGCTGGACAGCACATAGGATGAGTAATGAGTAACCGGCTCCGCCCACTTACTCGGTCAGAAACTGCCTTATTAAGGTGATAGGGGTGTTCTGTTGCCAACACATTTCTGAGCTGGAGTTCCTGAACGGTGGTGGCTCATCCTAAAACATTTGTCCGAGAGCGGTTACAAATATTTCGCTAGCATCTAAGGGAAGAAGTCTGGACCAGCATACGGTATAGTACCCCCGTTAGCAACAGAAATCATTACGGACCAATGACTTCGTAGATCTTCTTCTCAAGTGTTCGTCAATATATCCGAATATTTACCGACAACGGAAGCAGCTGGTGTGCACACCATCGAAAAACAACCGTTTCCGGACTCACTGGGACATTCTGCTCCCACTGGATTTGTTAGCGGTTTCGGCATAAAATTGGTACCAGACGTAGAAAATGTCATAATCCCCGGAGGAAAAATCAGAGGTAAAAATAAGATGGTTCGGAAGACTGTGATACGTCTACCAGCCCATACGGAGATTGCATTCAAGAAGGCAAAGACGAGGATTACATTTATGTCACCAAACAGTACATCATGAAGGTAAGATGAAAATACTACTTGTTTGTTTGATTACCTATGTATTCGTACTCTCTAAAACGTGAAAACAAATCAACTAAAAATTAGATTTGAGGAGAAATGGAATAAAATGAGAAAATGAAAATTCAATAATCAACATGTCGCCGGGGTGGATTGGTGTCGATTGGGGCCTCTACCGCACGGGCGGTCTAGTGGTCATGTGCCGAATCGATGACCCTTCCAGATCAACTCAACTTTAGGGTTCAGTTTAATGGGAACCAGACCTGTATGGAAGTAGGAGAATACTCAGTTCTTGATTGGTTTGTACCCGCAAATCACTGCTTGGTCCAAATATTTGGGTGTGAACTCGAAACGCTCCGGCGATTTTCAATGGAAGTCAAATGTGAGCGTGTCCTTCCCAGAACGGTATCCATAATTTCTGAAAACTGCCGCGCCTTCATTACCCACTCGGTCAGAACCATCAAAGAAAGTCGTTCAACTGAGAATATTTTCTTACCACTACAGTACAAATAGTAACTTCTGAATGGATCTTCTCTTTACTACTAGGATTTACGAGAAAAGCTTCGGGGCTGCCAGCGAAGTGTTGCATTCAGAAGCACTTGCCCACAACATGCGGTGGTGGTGATACACGTTATCCACCTTTCCGTAAAACTAAGAACTACCCTGTTGATGACCCAATCAAAAGTGAGTAAGCTTTAATCAATCGATTCAACAATTCCAAAAAAACATGGTTTAATAAAAATTGCGCATCAAACCCGACAAAAATCGGGTCTATCCACATCTGTTGGATTGATTTGCAAGTGCAGCTCTTACAAAGGCTCTCAAAACCAGTAAGCCTACGTGGGACAATCGCAGGTGAGGCTGCGAAAAAAACGACAGAGGGCACCTACGGATGAATCGCCTTCCATGACGAACATCTTTTCATGTATCTATAATCCAGGGGAATGCCTGAAGCGAGAAAAGCAATACTCGCACGATATCTGAAGACATTGAGTGCGAGTGTCGGCAACCGTGCAGGTATTCACTCACTTTTCAGCCGTTGGCACCTGTTCGGCCACTTATAACATCTTTTGGAATTTTTCTACCAAAATAATATTTTCAGCCAGGATGTCTATTCGGTGTCCTATTCAGCTTCTCGTTGGCCAGCCGTTCCCGGTGGCCTAAGTGGCTGTCCAGAAGGAATGGCACCGCACCGCTGTTTAGCGTACAAGAGGTCCGAATTTAAGCAATCGTCTTCAAATGGGCCTTCACAGAGAATCGATGTCATCCAACACCCCTGTTTCGTAAACGTTCTTGCTAATGGCCTTCAATTTGGAGGAACCAAACTAGAGGTCTCGAACCGTTATAAGGAAGAGTGATGACTGCGTTTTTTTGATGCTCGGCAAGCCTAGAAAGGGTCAAACATTCCAGAACTATCCCCCTCAAATTTTCCTTTTACATGCGAGTCCCCTTCCCTCATACCCACAATCTTCAGAAAAAAGGTAGCGGTGCCAAGATGCGCATATGAATCGGAATATTACAATCTTTTGTAGTTCACCAGGTCCTCTTCTCCTCAAATGGGTTCCATTCTCTTTTCTTTCTGCATTCTCTGGCATCTTATCTGGCAATCGAGGCGAAAAGAAGGGTAACATCAATCGATGGATGCAGCCGATGGCCTGGACCGGAAGGACCGACCCCTTTGCACTTTGAACTTTGAACCCCAAAATCAATCACGACATTTGTGGAACACTCCAGTCCAGCGAGGTGCTGCGGGCCAGATAATGAGTTATTATAGAACTACTTTGAAGGTTTTCTGAAGAGAGATNGCTGAAAAAGAAGAGCAACAATCCAACTAGTAGGCTCTTTCATACTTTTCAAGGAATCTCAAGAGCGCATGACTCTCACTAATTGCAGGATTCCTAATTCAGATTGAAAGAGGAATCTATACTAACATCTATTCAGTAGCACCCCCACATTCAGACGTTCAATGCCTATTGAACTTGACTGGAACCTACATGATACTAAGTCCAGCGTTGGGTTCGGGCAGAATATTACCCAAGGTGACTTTGATGTAAGCGATCTCCGAGCTACTTCACGTTCTTCCCTCTCCTTAAATGGCGTCTATAGCTCATCTATGGCAGTTGATTATGCGAGAGATTTGCAAAAGTGGTACGGTTTCAGCGTCAGACCCAGGGTGATGGATCGGCAGCTGGGGAAGCTCTGTCACGACAAAAAAAATCTCTTGAGCGATCCTTGATAGGAGTAAGACAGCCCATGTAATGGCACTCAGGATTCTGGACAAAAGCTGCGAAGATTATGTATGTGAAGGCTACCGAGGGGTGGACATCTTCGTTGAAGCAGTTGAATGGGATCAGCACGCAGTTGGATGGGATTAGCACTTAAAACGTCGGATAGCCTACGAAAAAGTCCTAACCGATCTACCAACCATGAAGTAACAGTGAGTAACACTGTAGAGGCCATTTCACCTGCTATTGCATGCACCCCTCATAGTCCTACAGAAGTAGGAGGAGCTATGGTTAGACAACCCACAAATAAGCCTTTTCCAGCTTACAATGAGTGCTATGGAACTTCGAAATATCCATCGTTTAACGGACCATGCCTCTAGGCCAGCGCATACGGATTGACACGGCAGACAATACTGATAAGAGGGTAATGGTGGCTCTTTATCAAAATCATCATCATGCCTTTTCTCTTGCTTCGAGACCAAAAATCGGTTGAATGGGTCGTAATATTGCAGGGAAGATGAGCAGCCATCAATGCGGATGCGATTGAGTGCTCATTTAAGTACTGAGTTCTCGCAACATTTCGTAGGCTCTCTAATTCCGACCAAAATTTCTCTCCACAACCACATCCATTCCACCCGAGCAGATATTTAGTAACTACTGTTGAGCTTTACTGGTAAGTTATATGAGAAGAAATTCAGCGCCTAGATGGGCCCGTAACTCGAACGTTGGACTGCTTGGATTCCTGAGGAGTTTACTATGATACGTGCTCACAGTCACTCGAACTCTATTCACAGAAGCTGCACAACGGTCGTACAGAAGTAAATCCGAGAAGGTGGATTATGTTAGACTTCAAAGTTCTAGTTCGGTTAATCATTCCTCAAAAACAAAACCGGCTAAGTTACCTTCACTAATTCCCACTGTACTCTCAGGTCGCCTTCACTACAGTTTCTGAATTCCTCTCATAATGATGATGATGATTTTAATCGATTGAGCGGAGCTAATAAGTAATCACTGCATAAATCGTTCCAGGATTATATTGTTTGAGAATTTGACTAACAGTTGGTGAACCTCACGACCCCCTCTGGGCATCCCATACAGTCAGTTTTTCTGTGACGGCACCATCGTTCCACCAATGGTCCGCCAAAATTGTGCACTGGGTCTGTAAGAAGCCCTGGCGGGAAGCCATAGCTGTACTAGATTACTCACTCAGTCAGGGCCGGTTATGCGAGCTCTACTAGTCCAGTTCGCTGTCGGGATTATTACCAAAACAAGTATATGGGCAGAATTTCGGCCCTGTTTGGAAATTGAACCCGTACCCTTGATCCCTTACAACACCGAGACCCTCCTTCTCAATGGTTTCCTTGCGATGGTGAGGTTTTGCCCATAACTCGCCAATCTCGTGAGATTTTCGGATTGGATACTACGGTACAAAACAAGAAATACAGTACAATACTTATGGACAAAAATGAGAAAGTTTGATTACCTTTTTCAGGAAAATCTCTGTGAAAGGTAAAAATCAGTGGAACTCGAAGAAGTTCAATAGGATACGCCGCACAACGTTTGCTCCCACAAAACCGTTCAACGAGCATTAACATTTTCATTTTCTCTCAAGAAAAATTAGTAAAAATAAAAATAATAAATACAATTCACCTAAAAACATAACGCAGCCAACAAACATTATGAACGATGGCGGTATCTGTGGTGAAGATCAACAGCGACTGACTGATTTCCGGTATCTTTGAGATGATGTGCGCACTCGCCGACCACGTCCAATCAATATCGATCGATATTCGACGAGCGAGGGTAGCTACGGTAATGAGCGCAAATATCTGGGGAAGGGCATAAAATCACAGCACCAAATACAAAAAGAGGGGAAAACGGCGACTGAGCGACGCTTTTTAGTAAAGGCCTCTCTACAGCAGACAGATGTTACGGGAGTAGAATAAGGGTGATCAATAAATCAATAGAAAACAATTATTAGTCAACTTAATTCAAATTAATATTAACATAGCAACATTTGGCAGAATAGAGGGCGATTTGTAATCAATCAATAATCAATAATGAACATATTAGACCACATAAAACAATCAGTCAGAGCGCACAATAAAGCAAAAACATAAAAGCAATTTAGCAAAGCGATCTGAGTATGAGACAAGGCATGAGAAATCAATCGGTAATGATCAGTCGCTTTAGGACCTCAAAACTACTTAATACAGTATAACAAGGCATTGTTTCCAACAGTACCGGACGACTAGAACCTATCAGAAGGCAGAGCACAGCGGGTCAGGAAAAGGGTCGCTTGAGAAGGGACTGTAAATCGGGGTGAGGCAGTTCTCAGATTATCAAGAATCGTAGCTGAAATACTGTCGTTGGATTGTTTTCATGATTCTGACCGCCCAGTGAACGCAGAACGTGAGCATCGGTTAAGCGCGTAAAATCGATACGCATTTTGAAGTACACGGGGTGTGTCAGGGTATGAAAACAATCTCAGAATGTGTACGTGTGAGAGAGAAGACGGTAAATATCATGAGCTACCCGCATTTGTAAACATGTAGATGAGACGACAATAACGGCAAGTCTCTATCTGAGAAGAGATTAGGAATAAACGAGGTCGGGGTCGATCAGAAGTGCGTAATCATAACGGAGAGATACTGACGATCTCCGTTACCGTTGCTGGATTTCGGTTGTGGTTGAACGTCCATATGCTGCCATTCGCCACCTTCACCGGCTTTCAAAGAAAATGACCATTGACCATCAGCATCTACTGGACCACAATGTGGTAGCCGAAGTTCACATGGCGTCAGGAAATTAAGTCCTGAATGGGCGGGGTTTGTCAAAAATGATATCAGTTGCTCTGAAATTCGGAAAAATTACCTTGTGGTCCACACATCACAAGTGGAGATAGCAATGTTTCTCCTTTGGATTTGTCGATTGGCGGCGAATCACCATCACGACAAACCTGCAATGAGACAACTCCTTGATGAGTCACACAAGTCACGCCCACCACCCCAAAAGCCACGCCTACTAGAAACCAAAGCCATCACCTACGATGGCTCATCCACCTTTCACAATCTTCTGGATTGGAAAAGAATACCAAATCCTGAGATTTGAATTGAGCGAAGAAGAGGGGTGTACGAAAGATGAAGTACTCGACAAAATTAGCCCCTTCGAAATGCGCCGTGGATTCTTGTTCGGCTAGGAATCGATGAAGGGATTTGGCTGGATCGATTTCTCAGCGATACGTCATGCATAGAAGCTTCACCCAAAACTGCCGAACCCTTTAAACACTCCAACTAATACTCACCTTAACATAAATCTCATGCGATTCACCCGGTGGAATTGCCCCTTTTGGAATTCGTAGTTCGACACCGGAAGCTGGACAGTTCAGCACTCCACCTTCATGACCAATTACCGCATTCGTCTCTTCAACTATTGTCGGATCTTGAATCTGAACATACGAGGAGTACAATTCTCAGCAAGTATACGGTAGGAATTCATTTCTGAATCAAATCTACATTGGCAGACCTGGAATGACAAATTTACTTTGGAAAAGTTATTCATAAGTCTAAAATATCTTACATCTGACGTAGACATCGCCGTATTCTCAACACTGTTACGTTCCTTATGGTTCGGCATGTCTTCTTTTCGAGGGCTACGATTCCCGTTGGATTCCATTCGCTTTTGGTCGGATGTCTGACCGTTAGTGTTGTTGCTCGTCGATGAATTGCCATTTGGAAGTCTAAAATAATTAGCTATAGTGGTCCACAGGATGTTGAGAAGGCTGCCCACACAAGCCCAACTGTGAGAAACTTAGGTTAGGCGTATACAGGAGGAGGCCTGATCCGTTTGTAGAATCCGTTCTTGGCTAGTTGTCTCACCGTACGCCTCCCTAAAGTCATCCCCGAAAGCAACTCCTGGGAAGTTAGACGGGGCGGCCATGGCAGTAAAACTGATAGGTACAATCAGGACGAACCCATTAGTGCCAGACTGGAGGGTCGAGTTTCGAATAGGAGGCACAGGTGCTGATGTTACACTGTTCGAAATCAAACTTGGCGAATCCATACGAGATATCGGCTCCGGCGTGACACTGTCTTGCCAACGATTCCTGGAACAACTAGACTTTTGAAAATTACAATGTTTTCAAATCAACAAATAAAAAAGATTTTTAAGGAGTTCTCTCGTATATACTGCTCACTAACCGTACTACGCTGTCGGGGTAGAGTTGAGGTTTCGGAGCAATCGACGGTCGTGCTGAGCTTGGTTGTGGAAGTCCACGTGGGAAACGCGGAGGTGCAGAGGAGGCGTTGGTATCGCCTGGGTGGCTTGAAAATGTGGAGCCAACTTGTGGTGACGGTTTTTCTTCTCGTGGCGAGTACATGTCCGGGTTAGGTGGTTGCAATGGCACCTGGAACAGCTAAGGTTTCAGGTTTCTACCGAAGAATAATTTCACAAATTTCTGTTTTAAGCAAGAGCTACTCAATCTGATCGGACACCCCTACCCTTCCCCCACACTTTAATATCTTTAATCACATTCGTGTTCATTAAACATGTATATTGTTAACTTCAAGGAGAGGCAAGAGGCGTACTATCATAAGCATGTGCTCAGGGGCAAGCCCCGGATCGGTACACTCCCAGACCAACCAGGCCTTCCTTCCCTCCAGGGTAGGCAATAGGTAACAGACCCGTTTGGGAGGATAAAAGCACTGAATTGTACATCGGCTGCCACCATAAGACTTTGCGCAGGCCAAATTCGCCGTCAGTATTTCGATGGAAGTAAAATGCGAGGGAACCTTAATACTTCTAAAAAATTTTTCAAATTCTCAACAAAATATGGCGAAATTTTATTACAATTACTTTCATGAGGATGTGCCTGAACTCAAACGTGCAATTATGGGAGGGAGACTCGTGAATAAAAACAAATTTTGATTCCAATTTATGATCCTTATTCATAAACCAGATAGACTCTATCTAGAGGTAGAGTTACTCTAAAATTCCTACTTCTTGACCTGGCTCTACTCAGGTATGAAATTCTTGAAACGTAGAAAATCCTCTATGGAATGTGAAGATTATTTAAAATTGTATTTTTCAGCTACAGATAGAATTTATTCCAACCGAGATGGTACGGAGCAGAACTACAGTACAGTAGACCAGCCAAACGAACCTGGGGTCTATCATGCAGTCGTTGTTCACCTCGTAATCGATCATCTCTAATTCTTGCCTCTTCCCTAAGACGTACGTTAGCAATCTCATTTGCCAGTCGAGCATCATGATACAGAGAGTCATCATTCAACAGCTTAATAGATCGATTTTAGTATAAGTACAGTAGACTCGAAGTTAGCTCAGGAGCCAGACCACCCACCTGTTTGACGTGGTAATAGCCCGGAGAGCTTGGATGGCGTCCGTTAGGGGGTGGTTCTAAAACAAACAAAATCATACCCAAATTCGAGTAAATCGGCAAAAATGGGTGAAAATCATGTTAGTCGACCGAAACTACCCCTCAGCCAGTGAATTATTGTTACTAGTTAATGCATTATCAAAGTGTAAGTGTGAAGTTGAGACCCAAAGAAAGCGAAAACTCATTTTAGACACTCAAATCAACAAAAATTAAAATTATCAAAACACAAACAGTTATTGTTAAACATTGAACATCAAAAAACAACACCGATGACATACACACCGTGCCCGTTAGTCAGCTGAGATGACGTTGGCTCCGTGCTGGCCGATTTGGCCGGTGAGATAGGAGCCGTCTGCTGAGGTTGTGGCTCATCCCATGCTCCATTGTTGGATGTACGCAATCCAATTTGGTTAGTTGGCAGTGAGCCACGCTTCGTTTGTGGTGGGTTAGTGGAAGCGCCACGCACATCGGCAGCAATCATTCCTTGTGAGCGATGGGGTTTCTCTGGTGCTCCGGCAGAAGCATTTCCACCACCGCCACCGTTGCCGCCAGCTGCACGACGTGGTAATGTTACCCAACCAAATTGAGCATTTCGAGCTAGCTCACTTAAATGTGGCGATTCCAATGATGATGCTCCCATCGATTGACTGTTGTCCCAGTCGTAAATAGACCTAAATAAGATCCCTATGAGTAGATATCACAACTACAAAAAATACAACATCAAAGGATCAAAATCGTTCAGAGGCCGTTGAGAATTGATAGGATCTGCTTTTTTTATGAATCCAACGTGAGAACAGCAGGGCTCAGGAGAATCCTCGTGACATTTTTCAACTTATTTCCGTCTTGGCAACTGACTTCAACATAAAAAAGCAAGAGCCCGGCCAACCAATTTTTCCTACTCAACAACGTGCAGGTGCAGGCAATACAAGGGCATTATCGGAAATTTTATGGGACTACAAAAAATTGATCTTCCACAATTTTCAAATTTAGTAACTCTTAGAAAATAATATTTTTAAGTTCATGTAAAACTGGAAAAAACTTCGAAGTTTCTAGAAAAATCGGGGACTTAAACTTCCTACCAACAAAAAACTAATGGGCGAAGGTGGTGTAGGGGGCAAGTGGCGCACTTTCTCACAGACATGGCTGCGGGTTCAAATTACGGACAGTTATCCGCCTACGCCACTGGGAGGATAAAGCATTGCCTTGTACATCAGTTGGCCATCGCACATCATGTATAGGTCGTATACGCGTTCAAAACGCCACTAAGATTTTAAATTGAAGTGGAATGCGGGGCGCAACACCCAAACGGGATTGACCGACGCCAAAAGACTTCAGAGACTCCAAAGCAAAGGTTGTGGTCGAAGCTATTTCTCACCTGACCATCTGTGGTGGTGGGCCACCTCTTGTCACACTGTCATCCCTATGACGCATTGAATAGTCCGAATAGTCTCCTTTCAAGGACTCCATATCCGAATCGTAATTAATACCCCGTGATGACAATGGGAACAGCAATACCTATAAAAAATTAGATATAAAAAGTCAACAGCAACAAAACTGCGGCATGCGAGCAGTACTCACGTCCTCCAATGGCAAATTCGGTGGGAATTCTGGCATCCATAGCCGTCGTTGTTGTAAATGGATAACCAAATCACGCAATGCATCAAACCATGACTCCTCATTAGTCGCGTCTACGGTCGCTAAAATGCTAGGAAAGTATAAAAACTGTCTTCTGACCCATCTTAAACGCGATTTATGATAATGAATCGATTTTCACTGACCAGACAACAAATGAGAATGATGCTTCTTGATCTGACTCGCTTGTTCAGCCAGCTTTTTCGACGAAAGGTGAGGGGCATTCAGCTAGAAGGATTAATTGTAAGGTTGTTTTGGTTTTTTTAAACCATGACCTAATTATCCAAATACTTCAGGTGAGGCCAAAAGTCTGCTATGTCGAAAGAAGGCCCGTTTGAGGGTGGAATTGATAATTGACGGGGAAACATTCATTTTTTTTNTTTTTTTTATAAATCACCCCTACTCCCCATGTGTAACAGTACCAAGTCAGCAGGTTCGTTTCCCATAAGTAATTATTTGAAATCTCCCACTCGAACCCCGTTACCCATACACATACATGATACAAAGCTTCCTGTGACCACCGTATTCTTCACGGCTGATGGAAGCCAATCATTTTACGAATGTAATATAATTTTATACCTTTTTACGAATTTCTCGAATTCGTGACCTTCCATCGACATCGATCAGAACTACAATGGGGGCGTATTGAGCTAATTGGAGTCGTTCCACCTGCAAATCAATTTTGAACCCGATGAAATTCATTTGAGTATCAGGTAGTAAAGTATTCTGAACCTCTGACCATTTGTCACCCCAATGCTTAGAAACAGAGCCCAAATTTTGAAAAACTTATCCAACAAGTTTGTATACATCTGCATTGATAAGAACCGATTTGGAGTCCAACTTTGAAGTAACGTGTGTAAATAAACTTCTAATCGAACAGTGTCATATATCATTAGAAAGACTGACCGATTCCAAGCTAATGTCCAGAACACAGTGTTTTCCAGATGCGATTACACTGTCGAGGGCCGCAAGACGGATAACTCCGCCCCCTCCAGCAGTCCCGCCTCCACCGCAATAGTCGCTTGGTGACGGTTCAGCAAATCGAGTTGGAAATTGCGACAGAAGGTATGACCTAGCCACGTCTGCTAACGGTCCGAAAAGGACCACCGGCCTGGAAATGAGGGGTTGAGTCCTTCAAAGGTTTTTGGCAGAGTAGAAGGGCCTTAACCAAATAAATTTGATAGTTACCGGTGAAAGCTAGGCGTATTCAGCGCCACACGCTCATAGGCCGGTGGTGGAGCACTTGAAGAAAGCTCAGTTGGATCGGTCAATACATTCTTTGTCAACGACTTCGTCCGACGAGATTCCAGTTTCCGTCGGAGTAACGTGCCTCCTCGTCCTTTTGTTTCCGCTAATCGACGCTGTTCACGTGCTAATGACTCGGCGGTAGCCTAAAATCGCCCGGATGGTAACCTATTCGCAAAAACCTTCTACAGAACAAACTTGATATGTTTAGGTAACCCACCTGATTTGGGATCACTCCTTTGGGTGGTTCGCCTTTATTGGCATTGGCAGAATAGACCCTAGACGCTTGCCAAAGACCGACCGTACCGCCGAAAAGGGTATCCGTGACATGGAAAATGTCACCTTCGCTCACCGACAACTCCAATGGACTTGACTTCTTCTCTTTTGTGAAATGCGACCTGAAATTAGTTACTCAGGCCCAAGAAAAGAGAGGAAAGAGAGGTCAAAAAAGCCGCATCAAGCGCAGTGGGTCTAAGGAATGTGCGTAGCGAAAAGCTGGTTCGGAACCCGATAGGAGCCACAAAGCATATCATGTCTTCAAGCTTCGTTTGGGAGGTAAAAAGTAATTGATTCGAATATCAGCGATCGATTGGGACAAGATCGATAAAATCAATGATTAGAAAATGAACTAAACTTAATCACCTGTCTCCTTTGAGGGTTCCACCGGAACCCGAGGGAAAATAAAAAAATTATCAACCTTCCAAAAAAAAATCCCCATTTTTTCAAAGGAATCGGCCCCTACTGAGCATGTCCAGCATTGCTGACTGCAATATGACCTTGCCATTTCTCAACTTGATAAACTACCCTCGTTTACACCTCTCTCAAAGCACTTTAAGTGCAATTCCTCTGCAGCAAGAAGCTCCAAACACTTCAAAAAATCAGCAAAAAGTGTAAGAAAGTAAAAACTGAAAAGTCAAAAAATTAAAAAAAAAAACCTGATGTAAAAATTATCTCCCAGTTGACTATTACGGACATGTTCGAAATCTTGTCTGGCGTGTTCTAATCGTAATGAGACATGATCATCGAGTGCTAGGAGCAGTTGAACAGCCGACTCCCGAGTCACACCGCGCATCGATCGACCATTTACCTGAAGAAGATAGGTATTGATTGGCCATCATAATCCTTCACGGCACAGTAATGGAGGGAATGAAGATTCTCTTTTCTACTCCCACAACCTTTCCGCAGACCACCCTGTCCCAGACCGATCCAAATAACCTTAGTTTAACATGGCACTGAAAAATTGCCACTAAAAAAACGTTGGTTTTCACCTCTACGATACGATCTCCACAACAGACACCGTGCAGCGCCGCCGGTGAATCGGCCGCTACAGCCGAGACGAAAATTCCGACTTCATTACCACCGATCACACGAATTCCAACGCTTCCGCCGACCTGCAAGTAGGTAATGACTGTTTGGGTAACTGATCTCCCATGAGAAAATAAATAGAGCTAAAGTAAGCCATCAAATGATAAAGTTTTGTCTCAAGCTGCAGACTTTCATAGAGCAAACCGGCATCTCACACCCAGGACTGATTCAATGGCTGAATTTGTCTCCATATCCCCTCTTACCCGTACACATTTCCCCACATCATGATCATGATGACTAAGTATGTTGAGTAGGATACCCCACTGAAGAAAATCGGTTGATAAAAACAGATCTCACCTTCCGAAAGGTCACCGTCCTTACACCGTTCTGATCCGGTTTTGGTTTCTGCCTACTGTAGTATTCATATTCTCCCACTGGCATTGGAAACGGTTGTGATGGCATATGGGTGCCTCCGGTTGAAGGGGGATTTCCCATGGAGACAGCTCCCAGACTGGATACCGCCGGGCTTGATACACGACGTTCGTCCACCAAACTGCCATCACGCCAACGTGGTGAGTTGATGTATTCGTGTGAAGATCTGAAACTGAACAGAAAATTCAAAGGGGTTCAGAATTTGAGGGCACCATTCATCCAACCAGAAGCGAATACCGCGGGGTAGCTTCGGATTTCCTGTATTGGACATTTTCTACTTCCCGACGGGGTGAAACATGAGATCCAAAAATTTTACGAAATGAAGATTCAAGTTGAAAACAAGGAGCGCATTCTCATTCTCTCTACTCATCACTCAGTTAAGGCTAACCCCCGTAATCGGAGCGTTTAGCCATGTACCCAAGCTTTCACCACATGAAGCCTATTACTCAGGCTCACTTATCAAGCGAATGAAATGAAGACAATGAACCCCACAGTTTCGAACTTGGGCATTGACACTTGATGTGTACCCAGTCAAATGACCCTTAGACTAGAGTTTAGTGGAATTTTGGATGCTTGGCGCATACCAAAATGGTCCATTTGATAGCTAGTCTACAGTCTATATTATGGAGTGTTAATTTTCAAACGGGATCAGATTTAGGGGGTTTATAAACAAGATATCAAACTGAAGCTCAGTCCCATGAAATTCACTTCTCACTTACCAAGTACCTGCCCATGTTTATATATGAATAAGCCAAAGTGCATCGAAATGTCACAACGATTCCCAGGTGAAGTCAAATACATGGCGCATTCCAGGAACAGCCGATCAACTTCTCAAGCCTCAATGATCAGAATGTATCCCTTCATTGATTTCATCAGGCTTTCCCTCATTTCTTGTTATCATACACTGCTATTACAATTCCGACGCCGTTCTTTACAACCTCTATTACACCCCGTAATCATGCGTAACGGAGGGATATAATTCATCTGTCCTGAAGTTTCCGAGAATGTGAAACCACAGCGGGACGGGACGTTCGGCATTGATGAATTATACGAATAGTTATACGTATTGTAGGGATATTGGAGCGATCAGTAATTCGATATTTAAAAAAGAGAGGAAATTCCATAAGTTCCGCTACCTCGAAAAATCAAGGAAAACAAGCTGTCGAAACAAGAAATAGCGATAGGGCTCAAAAACCAGCATTCCAGCACACCTCAATTTCGTGTGAAAAAAACAGAGTATTGATTTATCGAGCGCAAAATCAATGACGATTCCAAACTACACGCACTTCTGACTTGGGAAAAAGAGGCTCACTTGGTAATGAGAAGAAAAAATCACTCGAATGGGTAAGAATGGATATTCCAACCTAATCTCTGGTCATTTCAAGANAAGAGTAAATATTAAAGTCATCATTCAACTGAGACCATTCAACCATTACGCCACATATTTTATATGACTGTAATAAATTCTACCACCTTCAATAACTTCTTTGAATACTAACCTTTGTGATAGTGGTTGATGCGGAACCATAGGGCTCGGACTGTGTCGCGGCGTTGCCGACACCGAACCCACCCGTTCATATACCGTATTCTGACTAGGCCATCTGCTCGTCCCACGACGAACATCACGCTGTATCACTAGGCACAATTTGTCCCGTGACCTGAAACAAGGAAAGTACCATGAGAATTAAAACAAGTACCGTCGAGAAAAAGCTTGAGTGATCCATTTTTACTTCACCAATCCGAAAATTAACTCAGAATCACCGACCTTGGTTCTTAGGAGTGAAGAAGGACTAAAAAATAACTGTCAAAAAGAGGGAAAAATAGGAAAGAAATAGAAAAGTTGCAGATGTCAACTACAACTTTGAAGAAAATTTTGAATGTCATTCACTACGACAACCCTATCAACACTATACTAACCTCAGAATTATAGATGAAATATTGAGAACGATCATTACCTTTCAAGCCATTTATTCACTTCTTCAAGCGTCGATCCATCTACACTTTGACCATTTATTCGAAGAACTGAGTCACCTTCTCTTAATCCTGGATCCTGAAACCAAAAACAACGACACTGTACTTTCACCCACCCAGTACAGTAACTTTTGGACAATATCCGAGAAAACCCCAAAAATGGTTGCCACCCACCTTCTCTGCCAATTTCGGATTTCGAATCTCCTTAATATAGAATCTGCAGCCTAACACAATTCCAAAATCTAAAAAAGCGAAGTAAGGTTGAAGTCGTTCCGAACTATCCATTTATCGACTACATATAAAATTAACAAATAAATAATGTATCAAAATTTAATTGCTTGGAAAAAATCGATCAAATCGATCAATAAATCTCTACGCGATAAAACTGACCGTCTTTTTTTCTCGATTTAGACAAAGTAAATTTTAATGTGCGCTGCTCGAATTCCATAATAGGCATCGCTACTCTTCGTTTAACAATCTGAAAACATTGCAATTACTTAAATAGGCGATGAGTAAGCATAAACAAATTGAACTCAAACAGAACAATTCTTTGTTTAAAACAACATACGTAAACAATACAAAATTATGAGGGGTTCATTTTAGGCTGAAATTCAATTTCTTGTTGTAAGAAACGTCAACGAATACCTCCATTCTTATATCACTCATATTGGATCGAAAGCTTCTAAAGAAGTCTTAGGAACCTTTCAGCACCAGCTGCGGCAGCAAAAATAGCATTTTCAAATAATTTTACAAAAAGCTAGGCCATTCATACCGTAACCACCCTCGTAAACTGTAATCATATTTAACAAAATGAAGTTAATGAGAGTTATGTAAGGGAGAACAGAATCGGTAGGAACCAAAGACGGTGTCAAAGACTTGAATGGTGCACAACTTTATCGACTTTTATCGAAGTCACAGACAGCAGTACGGAAAAAGGGCCAAAATTCGGTTCAATCAACCCATAGCAGAGTAAAGTCAGATTAATATGCCAGTGTGGACTCTATTAACCTCCCTGTTAGGATGGATCGTTGTTAGAACTTGATAGCTGAACGGGGTAGAGAGAAAGAGTGAAGAGTTGTCCAAGATGTGCCATGACACTTCTCGACACCTCTTAACCATAACTATATTATCTCCATGCTCGCCCTCAAAAAACACTGACCACTGATTGAGTAAACTAAATCCATCCAACACCGAAAATACGGACACCTCCACCTCTCGCTATGCTTGCTTGAATGGAATTTCGTTCATCTCGTCACAAAACCAAAGACAACTTCTCAATTAGATCCTCAAAAAATTGCTGCCGACTTTTTTTTTTTAATGAAATCTTCTCACAACAACTTTTCCAGCTTTCCAGCTCCAGAAAATTGCCCGATTGAGAATTTCAGTCTTTATCAGATAAAACGTATGGAAACTCCTACACATCCCAACGATACCTAACATTTCAGTAAACTACTGCGATGGGTACTGCCAGCATGTGGAACGCTTCTTGGCAAGGCTTCACAATAAGGCCCTCATCAATGACCACCTGCTCTTTACAGTAATTATATGAACATGGAGAATGAGGTAATTTCTGTGGGTTCATATCGAGGAGAACCAAAAAACATGAAAGAGAAGCCCTGGTAAAAAACTTTCAGTAATAGGAACCTAACAGTTCGGTAGTTCGGCCCTGTCAGTTGAAAGATCCCTTTCCTGAAGATTACGTAACGAACCGGTGTGAGGTTTGCAGAAGGGGCTGGATTCTGGAGAAACCGTCACACCTGGATACAATTGAACCAACCCTTCCAGACCACATGCACTGAACAAACACACTAAAAGTGGATGCTCGACAAGCCCGTTGTACATTTACAACACTGTCTGATAAATGTGGCCACGACGATGCCAACTTCTCCACAAAAACTCTATCCCTAACGAGACTTGAACCCACGATTATGGTTTCCAAAAACCGATTTGATCTGTTAAAATCTCCAGCTTCGCTATTCATTGCTGAAATCGACTGACCCACTCAACTGCGAAAATACAGCCAGTAATAACCCATAGTGAACACTTGAAATATACTTCATGAAGTAGCTGAAGTGCGGTATACTGGCAAGTGGCGCACTACTACACAAGTATGGTCTGAGGATCGAATTGCGACCAGATGATCGCCTAAGCCAACCAAGCCTTTCGTTTCTCCGGGCCACTAATTGGTACCAGGCTTGTCTGGGAAGATAAAAGCACTGACTTGTACAACGACTGGCCATCGCAAGTCATTGTATGGGACACATACGCATCCAATACGCCACTACGATTCTTAATTGAAGTTACCACAAAAGAGATCGACTAAAGCCAGAAGCTTTATCTTCTATCCTTCTTTGAGAAGCATGGAAAGGATAGGAAGCCTCTCCAGTGGAGTAAGGACCGCTGTTGAAAAAGTTGTCGGGGGCCGAACTTCTTGATCATAATTCAACACTCTTGTGATAACAAACGCTGAACAAATAAATGAGATCAGCCTTTAGCGAATCAAATCGGAACCAATGAATGACAGAATTAAAATAAGTGAGCCAAATGGAAATGGAATGAGAATTTCATCTCGGACTCCTGGAGATCATCAAAAATTATCACTAGTTACTATTTTTACTGACAACCTTATACTTCAGAGATTTTATAGCTAGAAATTTTTTTAGGCAGAATTAATTCCGAGAAAAAAAAAACTAAAAAAAAATCAAACAGGCCGTAAAAGAAGCCGTAGAACTTCCCCAAACATAGCAGTAAGAGCAGTATCACAGAGAGGTTAAAATAATGGGAAACTAGTAATCAGGGAAAAAAAAACTTACCATATTGATGTGTTCCGCGTTCTTGATAATATCGACAGCGCTCGAATAGTCGATGCTCTCGAAAGAGACGCCGTTGGCTGAGAGAATACGGTCGTTTACTCTGAACAGAAAAAAAAACATCACGACATGATAAACGTCGATTGCCAGCGGATTTGCACTACTGGCCTGCTGCTGATTCCGCCGCTCCGTCCATCGGCTTTCTTTAATGCCGACGGCATAGATATTTCATGGATTATTTTCGCCTATTACACCTCTGTACGGCATATTTTATAGTATCGAAAAATTTGACGCCAATGTTGTAAACACACCACAATGAGCAACAGATGGCACTAGCGGCATTATGGTCTTTTGAAAGTCTCGGACTCGTAAAATTCAGAACAAATCTAGAAGTAATAAGTTATTGGTTCGATAATAAAAATAACATTTATGACAGCATGACTATCAGGCGGAGGTGGAGCAGCACAAAATAGTGCAAAACCACGCGCATGATCCAGGAATCGAATTTGGAATCAGTTCCCGCCTAGGTAATCTTCTCGGGATCAACTATTCGGCAACAGACTCGTCTGGGAGGATCAATGTACTAAACTGTACATTGGCTGATTACCGCAAGTCTATGCATAGGGTACATGCGCATTCAAACGTCACTACGATTCTGAATTGAAGTGAAATGCAAGGGCGCATCCCAAAACGAGTTCGATCGATGCCAGAAGGCTTTATCCATCAGGCTTTAAACTTTCTCCTCTAATAAGATGAAAAACTCAATCGATACTCGCATATGGCATACGAAATTTCTGACCACGATGAAGCTGGGGAGCGTTTACTGTAATTGAAACTAGTTAAACCAGTCTAAAGCATCTTGGCCGAGAAATGAGTAGTGACTTGATTGCTTGCCAGAAAGCGAAACAATTCGTTCTTCGATGATCTATCGTCGCAATAAATAGCTCGCATTAGTGACAGACCCTGCCATTTTCATACAATTACCATTCCTGAGTCGTACAGTGAAGAAGAAGGGAAGAGGAAATAATGCCAAAAATTCCCCCATGCCAGCAGGTTATAAATTGTGCAAAAAAAAACAATAGTTTTAAACGAACCAGAAGTCATAAGAAGCGCTTAATCCTCTACTATCCCCTATCTTCAGAACGTTCATCTCCTATGTACGTATGTGCAGATAAGAGTTAGGAAAAGATCCTCCTTTTAGACCGACTAAATTGAAAAATAATTTTTATCAATATGGAAATAAGGATAAAAATAGAAAAACATGGTGTTTTATTGTTACGTAACAAAAATGTGTTTTTGGGCTAAAAGCCGATTTTTTAAAATGGGATCTACTGTCACTCCATACGAAATATAGAAACATGAGAAAGTATTCAAAAATAAGTTGCAGCTGATCATTTCTGCAACTGGCTATCCAAAAAAATTCTAAAGATGTAAAAAAAGAGAAAATAATAAATAATCTTTCTTTTTCCCAATGTTGGGGCCCTTTAATGCCAAAAAGATTCTGGATTGTCACACAAAAATCCTTAGCCATCACAACTCAATCTTCTTCTATGCTATAAATAACACAAAAAATATTGGAGAGAGTCGACCCAATAATCGATTATCGCAATATTTACAACAACATTTTCCGTGACATACTAATAACAAGAGCTTAACTGATAGATAAAACAACCTCAGAAAGCGATAATCGAACAGTCTTAGGTGAGCTTCTCTACTTGCTTTATGAACCTCACAGAGACCCTCAGCAAGCAACCCACTTCAACAGGCAAACATTGCATATGAAGTTCTAACTCGTTCTCAAGTTACTGTAGCATTCTACCGGGATCCTTCCTCTGTTTACCAGTTTAGAAAACGATTTATCATCCTCTTACCCAACAAATCAGCAAAATTCCTTCCCTTCCTACAATTCAACAAAAAGTACTAATTGAAACAGCGAAAAAAAACTATCCGAGAGCACTCCCATTATTTTCTGCAATACTCATAGCCTGAAGCCCATTCTGGGCTACACCTTGCAGCGACTTTATCAGCGCTCCACTTCATAACTAAGGAAACTCAGTTGAAAAACCTCCAGTTATAATCCACGTCGGACGAGTGGAAGATTCTGCACCTTGTATATAACAACTGGCTAGTTCAAACTTTCCAAACTTTTCATTTCATCATTTTCATTTATTTCTCATTTAAGATTAAATCAATGAAATAATATAAATAATATCATTTCAATATCGACTAAAAACACTTTCAAAAATGGCGCCAAAATTCGAGAATTACTTTGAGCACTTTGGTAAATTGTGAGTGCAGCCAAATGATGGATTACTTTTGCTAGTTGGAGGATCTGGGTCGATGTTTACCTATCATGATGAAGTGGCTGTTCAGTTTTGCACATGAAAAGGTCAACTCAACACGACATTCATAGGAAAACCAGTGATCGCTCACGAACCAAGAAACATTCAAAAAGACCAGAGAATAAAACGAAGAAATAACGACAAAAAGTAGAAAAAGAGAAAGATAACCCACTGAAGCAGTCCCCAGGCTGGTCCGTTTGGTACGACGTCTGATATCACAACAGCCGGGTCACCAGAAGTGAAATGTGGATTATCACGACCACCTGAGACGGCAATACCGAAGCCTAGGGTGACTGCCTGCAACAAACAACTCGTCTAAACTGCCACGCCTACGCATGAACGTTACGAAAAAGAAGAACAAAAGTTCTTAAAAATCAATTACACTACATTACAACAGAGGATAGGGAGCACAGACTGCAAATAGGTTGGGAGAAAAAAGAATTAGCAGAAGTGTGGACAAAGCCGCTCACAGCTGCTCCAACAAAGTGACACCTTTCTCGCTTTCCTGAGGGGACTGACTTCTATCCCCACAACCAAAATAACCATCTTTCGTTTGTGCAATTAGCTATGGCACAACGTGTAGGAAGCCTATTCGAGGGCTATTAAACTTACGGAGATTGACGGATCAACATGAAACCAATTTCTAAAAAGAAAAAAAAAACGTCATGAGCAAGGCAAGGAACAGTCCCGGTACTATTTAACGCCGTTGAGCCGCCGGTAGTCGCCCTGGGGCGTCACTGTGTCGAATGAATTCCACCCATAAAACAATTCAGAACGATGATTCATCTTACAAATCAACACCATAAAGGTCGTTAGAAGGACGGTCGACGAAGGGCAACGTGCTGAAGGCATGACAGAAAAGGACCGCTTCCAGAGATAACAACAATTTTCAGGACCCCTAAATCACTTGGTCTCCAACGAAACTTTCAAGGGACCCTTGAAAAGGTCTATTTCAGCTGGCTAATTGCTCACGGTATCTGCACGCATACGAAATTGTCGTTCTCGGTTGCCGGCCAGATATCACAACGTACGAGGCAACTGTTCCACTCCGATGTCAGAGGTCATCAATCAATAACTATCACTTGCGTTTTAACCTCAAATCCTCATAAACAAATGTCCGCTGGTGCAATTGCACAGAATTTAATGAAGTCTGCTACCAAATCATTGAAGCGCTAATTGTATAAACATAGGGCTTAAGTGATGCACGCCATAAAGACAGTAGGTAAAGGATTCCGATGAAGACGCTTACTGAACTCCGTAAACCGGTACTTATTATTGAGCTCACTGTGGAAAGGACGAGAGCGTGGAAACAATTTCAAAAGTTATTTTCCCTGTAACAAGGTTAGCTACGAAGTCCATGAGACCTTTGAACTAAATTTGCATTTTCACTAATTGGACAGAGAGGCCACATCGTACTTTACTTATCCGTGGTTTAGGATCTCGAAAATTCTACCAGATCTCAGCATCCTACCGAGAAAGGATTCCAGAAGTAAATTAAGTAAATGACAAAAACCACTGGTTTAGTGGATGAGAGAATGAATGAGCTGAACTGAAATGAGAATCGGATGAGTCTGCCCTAGCGAGACCATGTGCATGTCCAATACTCACTCAATAACCTTCGAGAACTATTGTAAGTGGTGAATGCATGGCGCAGTATGGGGAAATTAACCAAAATTACATGTTGACCATGATCTCCTATGAGTTTTACCCTTCGCTACATGAAGGTCATTACTGGATCAACTCAAAAACAACAAAAATTGCGTCCAAAATTCCATGAAGGGCGCATAGTCAGATATACCAGTAAAGAGCCACAGAGATTCGAATGTTGCTCACCACTCCCCACTTCAAATCGATCTTACAATTTACAATAGTAAAGAAGGTGCCTAATGATATCTAATCACTAATCCCCATTATCTAAAATCACACGGAAATACCGAGGAAATGACATTTTTCCAAGAGCTAGCATCTGACAGCAACAAACTTGAAAAAAAGAGGAGCCTACTGGATGAATGTAACATTTCCATGAGGTTATTCCGCTCTCGCATTCAGAAGAATGAAAAATTGAGGGGAATTTGGTAGAGAGCCATTTAGCAAGGTAGACGGTGTCCATTAATGGGCGATGAGAAGCATCGAAATGTTAAATGGGCATATATGACTGAAACCAGACAGCTGGTCATAACAGGATGTCCGATGTCCGAAGAGGGACGAATCGTGAGGTCATCAATGAACGTACGCCTGTCGGAGCGATGAAATCGTAACGATCACGATTGAGTCGAGTATTCCAGTTTTACGGTCACAATGAGGATCAGCCAATTAATCAAATCATAAATATTGATCTTTTCGGCAGCTTAATTAACGGAAGCAAAGGTTCAATACAGAAATTTAAGTTCCAAATGCGAAACCGGCGAAATGGTTGGAGGAGCCACTCCTCAACCCCATAAAATTGGAACTTTTCCAGGACACCCAAACTTGGTATCCTTCTAGAGACAATCGGCTGATGCTAAGATTTTAGACGAATAAAAACATCGTCTTAGGCAACAGCTCATACCCGTAGAGTATTGTACAAATGTCATACCCATTCAATCACCTTCGCGATATATCAGAATGAAATGTATGCGGTGTATCCCAGATAGAATAACATCAGCACGACACCGGAGCATGCCAGCAGACTTTACAAGTAAATTTATTGTAACAACATAAAAACGACACCGCATTGCGATGATACCGGCAATTACCAGTAGATGAATAAACGAAAAACAAACAAATGGGGCCACCTGAGAGAAGAGCGACCGACTTCGGCTGAAAAATGCCGTAAAAACGATATCGCAACAACAGACTTCAGCCGAGCCGGCTACGCGCTACACCAGCACCGCCAGTACCAACGAAATGATTGATCATTACAAGTGGAACGAAGAAAAAAGAACTTGGCCACTTGAAGCGGACGAGATCCGTTTCGTAGTCAGACAATGGACGGAAAGAACGAGCACACACTTCAAAAGAGACCCATAGGATTTAGCAGTACACGTTCACAATATTAATGCCACCAATCGAAACACATATGCACTTTCACCAGATGGCAAAAGAAAAAGGGAAAAAATATTGCCCACTTACTCACATGTGGGAAAAAATCGCTACTCCCTCCCAAGAAAGTAATGAGCAGCGGAAGTTCGGGGTGAAAACGCTCACACAGAAATGGAGAAACGGCAAAGAAAAAAATCTCATTGCCCGAAGTCCTCGTCAGTCAGCTGCCATTACCATTTTCTACATCCTAATGAACCCCGCCTTCGCATCCCAAGAAAAACAAAAATGTAATTTCTACGACCCCTCTCAGTCTCGAAAATGTCCTATCCACGATGTTTCGGCCCCACACTGATCCCACATTGATCAAACAAAGCTAGACCCAATATAGATTACGTATCTGGTTTCGAATTAGAAAATTCATAAAAAAATTGCAAAAAGCAGGTCCACTCAGTCAATCAGTCTTCCTGGGCTGCGCCATGCACTTGTCTCCAATAAGAAATAGAGATTAGATGGAATGAAAACTCTGCTTGTGTCAGTCATTGGACTGAAGTGGCTAGCCGCTCATTTCAACGTTTCCAGCCATTCCAGCCTCGATCATCCCAATAAAGGAGATATTGGACTCGGATAGGATTCGATCTTGTCGCTCATACAAGCGTAGTGCTGGCGCCTCTAGGGAGTGGACCCATTGACAATTTGCATCAAAACTTATCACTTGATCTGAGAAAGGGTAAAGACGTCATATGCTTCTAGAAAACTTTGATATCGGAAGAAGCAGGACACCCATCACCTTGAAAACCAGTACGATTAACCCATGCATGGCTAAATATCGACGTCACTTCACTAGCATCATGTCTCTGGCATAAAAAGGCTTTCTTAATCAGAAGGTCCCACGCGGATATTATATTACGAGGCAGACGGATGCTCTAGAAATGGTCATAAAAAGGTCGCCATCCCGAACATGCAGCATATGAGGATGCCGAACAAAAAGGATGTAAGACGGCTGCATAGCTCTCCTTTATTCTCACTCGATTGAGGGGCTCATTTGTGAAGATCCTATTTCTGACAGGGTCCTTTTGAAGACAAGTTAGTCTCAAGGTAGGTGGGTAGCGTAAACCCAGAACTTTCCATTACTTGCCTCTCCCAGACATCCTAGAAATGAAACCGCCTGGGCTAGCGAATCATTTAACGTGGTCGCAACTGAAAGAACAAGTACCACTTACTTTTTACTCGAGTATGCTTGTACTTAGTAAGCCTAAAAAAAGGTCATAAAGCTGAATAGGATAGCTGCATTGATGGGAATCGAATAGCAAGACGTTAGTAGCCTTCGGACGATGACGACCACGACGACGAAACGGAACAATCTATCAAAGTCTCGATTTGACTGCTCCCAAGCCGAACGAACGTGGCCCACACGCAGCAGCCCTGACTGGCCAGTCGGCCGCCTTCCCGTCAGCTTCTTCGCAATTCGAGCCTCCTCGCTCTCGCACATTATTTATAGCGGATGTAGCACAACGGGCTCGTCCAATCTCACATATACACACCCATCCAATCTTGCTCATCATATAAGCCAAAAAGGCAGTGAAAATGGTCAGACCCTGAACAAGTTGCAAAATAGTCCGTTTTTTTTTTCAAGCCTACAGCAGACCTACTGTCCTTTGGGAATGAATCCTAACTTCGCCTTTTAGTTTTTCTTTCGCAAATGACGGATTGGTCCAGAACGTTCACAGTAACCTCTTAAAAATCCAGTCATCTTTAGCTTGTTTGTGTGTGAAAAAGATGGAATGAAAGGGATAACTTTCAAAAATTGGTCGGGACATAGCTCATCCCTTCAGATTTCAAGGATCAAGTTACATCAGTTACATGACGAAGTCAATCATCTTGGTAGGGTGGATTGGGAATGTACAGCCGACATTACAGCGAATTTCGCTTTCAGAGTTGGTTCGATAATGAAAACGTGCATGTGTTAAGCCCCACCTTCATCCGCTACAGTACAGTACCTCTATTACGGCTTGAGATTAAACAAACAAATAGAAAACAAGCCGAACAAGAGGAGAGGTCTGATTAATAGAGGCTAGAGAAAAACTTCAGGTAATTCTCAGATGAGGACTGAAGTGGAAGCCTCCCGAACTTGAACTTTGCTTTGCGGCTACAAACGACACCATCTGGATGAGCCTGTGGGCAGCTACTTATTGAAATAGAAGAATGAATAGCACAAAGGCAGTCAGCCGGATGGAAGAGCGTACAGCCTCACAGGATCGGTTTTCACCTAGAACATGGTAAACCACTGATTCTTTAGACGAGAAGAATTTAAAGGTGTTGAACGAACCTTAGCGGGATACCATTTAGCCAAACTAGGCTGTGAAGCCCTTAATATCATAATTAGGCTTTTAGGAAGAAGCTATAGAGCAAGAATATTAATATTTCAAATGGAGGAAAAATGACTGACGCACTCCAACATTACCAAACAGCCTCAGGAACATGTTTTCCGATTTTTTGGTTTTTTTTTACCCTAATGATTCAGAAGGCTGCCTAGGTCCGAGCAATTCAATTTCCTTGAAAACATGAAAATTCAAAGAAAGTACAACACTGAAAAAAAGTTGGAAACTCAAGAAGAAACCTAAGGTTATCCAATAAAACGACGTTGTAGCATTGGGATGAGAGAAAAAAGCGTCAGTATTTGCAGCACACGATCACGAGACGTCAAAAGATGAAACAATTGTTCCTTTCTATCGCTCACATCAAGGCTATAAAGAACCCTTCCGTGACGGTGAGTCAAACGATGTGGCACGGACGGACAGGTGACGAAAAAATCGTCAGCCTATGAACGTCAGCAATAGTTCGTAGGAACTTACAACGAGTTTTGTTTACTCGATTGTCATAGGAGACGGGGAGACGGGGGCTCCATAACCTAAAAATTACCCCCGAACACGAGAGTAGCCACCCAGTCGGGTAGTGGCTCGGAGATCAGCGAAATGCCAGCCTGTGAGGAGCGCGCCTGTCTCAACAACCTCAAGTGAGACGACAGTAATGAGGTCCCGTTTGGATTGATGAGTAATGAGGTCATCCAGACAATTCAAAAGTGCCGATATCTGCTCGAGAACGTATCACAGACACGTATCTGACATCTACGTCAATAGAATAGGAAACAGCGTAGTGCCGACCAGGCACAGAGTTCCGCCTACTCAGCAGAAGTAAGAAGAGTGGGAAAAGAGAGACCAGTTGCTGGAATTTTATGGGAACAAAACAAATTTCAGGTGAAAACCTATTAAAGCAAATGGCACCTACGTGAAGAACAAGTCGTTGAGAGAAGCATTGTAAGATGAGACTTGATCTTGACTAGTTGTCTCGCCGCGCGCGATATATTAGTCGAGTGCCTTGGCCAGCGATATAGTCTCGTGGCAGCCGGCATCCGGAGTGAGATGGTCTCCGGTAGAAAGTTTAGGGCACCCATGAATCTAACAAGATCTCCATTCTCCCGAATTGTCTATAGACAGTCCCAAAAAAAAGAAATAGAGCATCTGGGCCAAGAAGAAGTAGCAACCTACAATGATATGTCCGAAAACCATAAGCCCATGGGTCAAGGGGAGGGGGAAACAGAGTCCTAAATTGGCCTTCCAGCAATATAGGTTCCCAAGTTCCCTTCCCATTTGGAATTCATAAAAATGCCTGCAGTGACGGGAATATGACCCTAAATGGGAGTAGATCTAGTGGGACCGTCGCTCTCAGCCATCTTTGAAGCTCGAATTGGGGTGACAGCGAAATGTGGTGGACCTGGGAAGCAAATCTAGACGTCCACAGCTCTCTTCTTAGACCTACTTTTTCCCGAACTTTAGAAAAGATTCTCGCAAACTAGGTTAATCCAGTTACAATGCGGACCGCAGAGTACCGCATTCTGGAACCCGTTTCATGTCCTCTGAAAGCAGATCTGCCCATCGAAAAACGCTCAAGCTCTGTAATACCTCAACGTTCAGGGACTCAAGAAAAGGACTCATCAACGACGCTATAAAAATGAAGCCTAAGGATGTGCGGGGCGCAATCGTAAAGGACCAAATATCACAAAAACTGAACAAATGGCAGTCAACGAAAAATACTAATCGAGAACCCTCTGCTAGATGTCTCCTTTATATCCTGCTATCGATCCTTTCAACTATCTGCTCTATGTCATTCCGCTGAAATCTCCCGTTGATCATAATATCCACTACACCCAACAGCCTCAACATTTTAAGCTCGTAACTTAGCGATAACCGAAAATCTGTCGATTACCCCAGAAAAGCTCTAGAGAAATAGAATTTTTAGGAAAGTACAGCTAGGCAATCGAAAGCAGCAATCATATATATATAGTAGAGATAAAATAAAATGAACAATCCGGCGAAAAAAAGCGAACGAAGCAAAAGCACTGACCCGATGTAACGAGACCGAGAGCAGCTGCCAACTGGTGCAACCCACCGACATCTGAAAGGAAAATTATTAGTTCCCGTCTTTCACATTCACAAAGCAGGATGATTTCACATGTAGGAAACTTTACAAAACCTATTAGGAAAAACATAACATCACTTGCTGCCACTCATAACTACCACCCATCGTTTCTAGAAAGTAAAAGGAACTCTCAAAAGAAAGGAATGGGAAAAAGAAAAGGAAGAATTTTCGAGAAAGCTTTATCAGAAGGAAAATTGAAAGGTGAATGTTAAGAACTTCAGAAAGCACTGGAGCCCAATTATAGATAGGGAAAATTAGAAGAAAAGAGATCAAATAAGTCTGTTGAGGGAGAAGAGCCAACAATGAGTGGAAGAAATTTCTTAAAAAGTTTTGTTGATGTCTTCCCTAGTCACATTCCGCAGAAGCCCATAGGCTCCAATTCAGATGGTATGATTACAACTCGTCCCTAAACCTACGTAATTGTAGGTAGGATTGAAATATGTAGGTGATTATAGGCGTGAAAAGTACTATATGTGATTGAAGAAATAAAAAGCAGGTAACAAAAAAATTCATCGATTGCTCTACCAAAGTAGCTGGCCCTACACCTGCCCGAGCCAGTAATATTCCTATCGCGAGTTAGTTTATTTGACTGAATCCTGAGCCTGATATCTGCCCGACTAAGCCCCTGATTTTAACCACGATCACCACAAAAACAGCTAACACACAGTGAAAACAAGTTTTTCAGGCTGCAGTAACAAGCTCTTCTCTCAAAATAAACTCTAACAGTAATGAGAGGCGTAGCCATCACGTCATCGTTACCTGGAAAATTGGCGGAGGCACCTTAACACTGCCCAGGCTATCCTCTATGAAGAATGTGGCTCATAAACACTAATAAACACGAAACGATCACCGAAACGATTTTAGCAGTATAAAAGCTCACAAATAGCCTTCACCGCCTCGAGTTCTCTTTCTATCAAGCTTCTCACTAGCTCCTCTGTCGAAACAATCTCTACGAGATCATATACCAAAACCAGTACTAGTTCCTTCGCAATTCCTTACCCACAGACAGTTAAAAGTAAAGTACCCGACCAGGACTGCCACCAAACGCTCAGCCTACAACTCGAAGTTCGAAATTGCAGAGGCACTGTCGCTCTGTCCAGGCTATGCAATTAACTGATCAGACAATGCGCTTAATTTTGCTGACCGACGGTTAACTCTCATACAATCAGCCATACCGGATCGTGACAGGTCATCCCCTAGTTCCTGCAACTCTTCCTATCAATCACCTGAACTCTGGTTTTTTCCTAGGCACACAGGCCCCCACTGCCAAGCAATCCCGTCTCGAGATCTGCCCACATATTCGATTTTCATTTGAAACCATTAAAATGTTGGCAGTGTGTACGGGCTATAAAAGGATCCGTATATATAGGTTAGTAGTTTCGTCATCTCGTTTTCGTACAAACAAGTCTCTTAGCAATGACCACCCTTAATGAGGTGGAAAACTCAAATAGTGCTCTAGAGCTGACGCAAAGCTGAAACCCCGTTTCTCTTTTGCTGACGACAATTTTGAATATCTTTCTCATATTTTACTATTTCATTTTATTCTTCTAATTTTTATTCTATATATTTTCATTTCTCATACTTTACTATTTATGCCATGATACCGAAATTATCACTAAGGTTGCGGTACCAGAAAATAAAAAATGTATAGCAAAAATAAAAACAACATGATAATATTAATAAATATGGAAACGATCCTTTTTCTTGAAAACATTCTTTTTTTGGAAAACGCGTTATGATGCTCAGAATTTTTTTCCAGAAAGAAGGCTCCAGAATCACAAATATCGATTGGGATACTTGGTTGTTATCGTGCTCCGATCAGAGCTGAAAAGTGAAAGCTCGTAACGATTTCAGATCGATAGAGGAGTATGAGTGGACATCGATAAAAGACGCACGATAGCATACTTTGCTCAGAAGCCGCTTCCCCCATTATGGTGATAAACAAGCGATAAACAATAACATAAACAAAAACGTAGTCAAGCTACCAATGAAGATAAGACATAACAAAACGAGAAATTCAGGAGTGCCAGTTGTCTCAGAAAAAAGACAGCTTTTCTGTTCTTTCTAAATAATATGGCAAAGGTTAAGAATTAATACAAATTTTCCAAACATCCCAGCAAGGATAAGAAATAAATAAATAAATATTTAAAAAGATTAAGGCTTCCGAGTGTAAAAAATTATGGTCCTTCTGAGCCATCTTCTTAAATTCCGCAGAGTGATTTAGAAAAGGAGCAAAAAACGGTAGAAAAAGGACAGTCCAAGTGATCAAACTGAAATTGACAAGGGCAAAAAAGAATCGCTAGTCATACCAGGATTGTACTAGTCAATTAAATAGAGAGATTTTAAATCAATTCGATGGACGGGAGTCAAAGCAAAAAGGGGCGAATGTGGTGTTGCAGTAAATGACTCGCTATCACACACTCATGGTCACGGGTTCGAACTCCGGCTCGATACCCGCCTAGGCCAACCAAGCATTCCATCCCTCCGGTGTCTGCTGATTGGTACTGGACTCGTCTGAGAGGATAAAAGCCTTGACTTGTACAAGGGCAGGCCAACGCCACTCATTGTACAGGTCACCTACGCATTCAATACGCCACTACGATTCTGAACGGAACTCGAATGCGCGGGCGCATTCCTCTGGCGCAGGATTGATCAATGCCCAAAGACTTTATCCTTATCCTTCAACATAAGCAAATCACTCAAATTACTAAAACAAGTGTTGAATACAAACTATCAAACATTTATCAGCCATAGTACCAATCAGCAGTGGTCGGAATAGCGCCCACCCCTGTGTGGGAGACAAACTTCCCTAAATAGCAATGAATTGTTCGGCTCCAAAATCGGTAAATGGTGCTATTGAAGCAATTTCGAACAGGTCCCAAAATTAGAAAGAATGCATTAAATCAATAAACCTCACATTAAAAGGCATGTTCTCTAAATAATCCTGTTTAACAACCGGTACCATTAACTGTTTCCTGATTTCCTTTTTAGCCACCGATTTCTACTTGAAGAAGAAGAATGATCAACGTTCATTTCCCCTTTTCGCTTGAAAATTTCACACTGATCGATCGTCAAATCAGCCACTGTTGATCGATTTTTTTTCACAATCAATGGTGTATAATTTTCTGGAAAGAAGGTGCCTTCTGCAACTTTTCTTGCGTGTGAATAGGAATTTTACAAAAAACAACCTGGCCCCTACGAAACACAACACCCGGAGAGGAACAATCAACTTGAATATAAGAGAGTCCGGATTAAAAGCGAGTAAGACGATTGAATGTCACTACCAGATACCAGATCGAGTGCAGTTCAATTCCGCTTTCAAATCCTTCCATCATTTCAAAATCGGTTATTTACAAACTTATTCAGGAGAACAAAGCGTCACCAAGATTGATTCAAAATCAGAGGATCTATAAAATCTGTCATATAAGCCAAATGTGGCCCCATAGCCATGACGGCTTGCCAAATAAAATCTAACGCAAAGAAATTTCGGGAAACTTCGTACACAAAAGGAACCCTATTCACCCTTTCAGCAAGAGAGGGAGTCAATGAAATGGAATCGACACTTATTCAGAATAATGGATTGAGAAAGAATTCTATGCTATTCAGGATTCTCTCAATCAAATTCGTTATTGTCATCCCCATATTTATATAAAATGACCCTCTATCCCATAAACTCTCTGCATTCGGCGTTCATGAAAAAGCATACTCGAGTTCAAATGCGTATTTCGCTTCGTAAACCAACCTCGAAAATCACATATATGTGAAGATCTCTATCTGGTCTGGGAGAGCTTTTATCCCCCCGCGATGAAATTGGTACCCATCAACCAGACTCGAATAAGAGGAGCGCTCGGTTTGCTCGGGGAGTATGAACTCGTGGTCTAATCTAAAAACCGCATGTATGGAAGCTGCGACACCTCGTTTTACCGAAAACCGACTGTAGTCGTGAACTTAATTAAACAGAAAAATGGAGAGAAAACAATTCAAGCTCGGTAAAATTTTATGTGAAACATTGAGTAGAAAAGCGCCACAAGCTTGGTTTGGATAACTTTTGGAGAATTTATTGAAGAATTTTACCCTGGTGTCAACTGGTGTCATTTCAAATTCATCAAAAATTCGATGGCTCCCAGAGTTGACTGTACTTATTCAAAGAGCCATGATGAATAATTAGCCGCTCAAATACATAAATAAGTAGTTGACACTGGACAGAAGTTGCAGTTCTGGAAATCGTTGAAGAAGATCTCGAAGAAGTGAAGATCGATTTTGACCGAAGAAAAAAATGGGCTATGGGCGCGTTGATGGCTATAAAAAAGGTGCGGCCACAGTGTTAAGCTGGACACGAGCAAGTGCATTTCAGGGCTAATCCTTCGTAAACCGGTCTTCTGCCCTCCCTTACGGTGATGTAAATTTTAACGTCAGACCAGTGATGTTGAGTGATAACGACAAGTTATTTGTGCATCAAAGGACAAGGACCTCAGCAGGGGTATGCCCATTCTCTATTACCTTCGTAGGGTAGATTCCCTAAAAACCCGGCGCGTATGTAGATGAAGAATGTTGTAAAGGGATAAATGGGACAAATACAAGCAGCGCCATCTTAATGGGCACGATCCTAGGGCCAAAATCCTGCTCGAAAAAACTGACCCGTGCATGCCTACCACTGTTGAACAATCAAAACCAGCCTTCAAGGATGCTGATCTAAACATTCGATCCCACAAAACATAAAAGTGGCTACAAACGCCATATGCCTCTACTATTGAAAGCGATCTCCTTGTAAAAAATGGCTGAAAGAGTAAAGTGACCGTGTTTATCAACTAATATGAGCTGCGCCGTGCATCCGCCATCTCTCCAAAACAATGGTATCCTTGAAATGCACAAATATTGTACACGTTAACGACTGCCTAGCGCGAATTGCTTTTCAAAACACGTTTGGAAACACCCTGTTCATTCAGAAGCGATGACAGGCAGTGAAGGGATAAAAAGCTTTCAACGAACAAAACTGCACATAGGCATTCACCCACAGCGATGCCCGTGACCCCCGTCCTCATCGTGTTAACTGGAGCAGGGACACTAATATAAAAAGCAAACAGTACTCCAAAATAATTCGAATTGAGCTTATGAACCGAATTAAATGAAAATAGGGAGAAATAATATGAGATATCAAAAATAACGTTTTTTAGAAAAAAAGAACAATCGTTCGTGTTCAACACATTGTATCTGTGGGGTTCTCTTAGTGCGTTTTCATATCACTCAGCTTTTTTTCGGTTCTTCACTTCTCCACTTTACATCTTTCCTGGCTCTGCAACTGAAAAACCCGATTCTTCTACTCCCATGACCAAATTTCCAATATTCCACCCATGCACAATATTGAAACTATTCGGACGCAACTCCTACATGAAATTCAGTACGAAATTCAAATACTATTCAGAATTTCCATTGAAATTCTTTGAGGCGAGATAGTGAAGTGGCAATGGGTGCACTATCACAACGCATGGTCCGCGTTTTGAACCCGTGATCAATATCTGCCCAGGCCAACCAAGCCTTTTATCCCTACGGGTCAGTTAACCGGTACATGCCAGACTCGTCTGGGGAAGAAAAGCACTGACTTGTACATGGGCTGTCCACAGCAAGTCATTGTGTAGGCCACATACGTATTCAAACCGCCACTGCTATTGTAAATGGAACAGGAAACCAGGGCGCATCCAAAAAAAAGCTGATGAACGCAGAAGATTTTATCCTATCTCTTATCAGGTGCCCCTCATATCTTGTGTACTCCACGGCTGCACCGTGATATGGCAAGAAACAGGAGACTGATTCAAAAATTAATTACGAAAAAATCAAATGAATTCAAAATACGTAGCAAAGCGGAAAAGCACTTAATCAATACTTTGCATAATGTGGTGAAAGTCTCATTTCATGATTCCCGGACGGACTTCAATAGAGAGGGAGAGGAGAAAGGAAGGGCTAAATGAACACTGACTTAAATTGATTCTCAAAAGGTTTTTCGAGAAATAAGTACGAGAACGTTGTTTTCGTCAATCAAACCATAATTATGTGGTTTTCCGACGTTTTGTGAGAAGTAACCCATGAATACTTGTCTACCATTCATACTTTGGTCGTTTCTCGAGACTGAATCGACATCATTTTCAATTCTTTTCAGTCCATTTTCATGTAAACATGGCGAAATAGGTTGATAAACACAAAACATATCAGCGATTCGGGATACACATCGGATGATGGGGCCATCACAGGCAGATTAACACAGCTCTACAGTTCGTTCCCTAACCGCCATCATTCCAGAAAAGGCGAAAACATTGTTAAGAGCGGCAAACGATAAACATTTTTGAGACCCTGACCCTCCATCTAAGGAATCCGGGTGGGCAATACCTAAATTGGAATCCGGGTGGGCAATTCATATTTAAGATGAATGAGAGGGGGACCTGGGTTATAGGTCATTGGGAGAAGGTTCATAAAACAGGAAGAGGTACGTCACCCTGAAGGCGAACTTTTTTCAGCTACAAAAGGATGGAAGTTCCCAGCTAAGTTCCGTCAGTTCCATCAAACCTAGTCGTGGGTGAACTTACCTAACACCTCTCCTTCCACTACTCGAATAAAGAAATTCCCTGAAAAGCTTTGAATTTTCATGATTCTAGATCTAGAATCAAGGTTCTTTCTCAGTCTGCATAATCTGCAACTAAAAAAAAACCAAATCTGAACATGAAGCAGGACATGAAACAACCGCCAAAAGTCATTTCAATTCAGATTCTCGACATAAAGTGCAATCCTCCACGACCACCATTGCCCGAAGGCAAATTTTAATTGAGTGCTTAGTCTTCCGGCTTTAGTCGATTGCCCAATAAGTGCACCATGGCAATGAATTGCTAAACGTAATATAATCGGTGTAAGAGAAAAGAGCAAACTGTGCAATTCTCCATTCTCAATATAGCAGTAGTATTAGAATTCAAAGAAAGTAAGGGTAATAGTCCAGTTACGGATGGAAAAAATCACGAGTCACATGACTCCTCCGGAACTTCTCCCCTAGCAAAGTTCGTAGCGATTCCCAATGCGAAATACTGATATTTTTTTACTCTTGTTTATAATACAACACTAAGGACTACTGGTCAGCACTATGTCCTGTCCCATGTTCGTTCAGCCTCGCTAGGCTCTCTCCCCCACGTCCTTACACAGCCTTCAAATCCTTAGGCTCTATGAGTTCACAGAATTTTTTGTGGTTGTATTCTCATTTCTTGGTCCTTTTTCCCAAACAAGAGTTTCCCCTTTCATAGCTCTCTTCCAACGTATTGGACTTTTTTCTGGGAGCTCCATGGTTGCCACTGAAATATCGCCCATTTATTCAATGAAGAGCCTCAGGCACCAGAATCTACGAAGATGCATCCACCAGCTTTTATGTAAAAAATACATCTTGGCCCGAAGAGACGACAAACAAACACAAAGAACGTCAAAATTCTTTTCCAAAATCATCGGAAATGCCTTTCCC